>CAUYON010005339.1:0-67386 GCA_963573935.1 Arctocebus calabarensis | reverse complement strand
CAAGCTTCTTTTTTTTTTTTTTTTTTTTGAGACAGAGCCACAAGCTGTCACCCAGGATAGAGTACCGTGGCATCACAGCTCACAGCAACCTCCAATTCCTGGGCTCAAGCGAGTCTCTTGTCTCTGCCTCCCAAGTAGCTGGGACTACAGGCATCCGCCACAATGCCTGGCCATTTTTTGGTTGCAGCCGTCATTGTTGTTTGGCGGGCCGGGCTGGATTCGAACCCGCCAGCTCAGGTGTACGTGGCTGGCACCTTAGCCCGCTGAGCCACAGGCGCCGAGCCACAAGCTTCTTTATATTAACTCATTAAATCTGTGCTGGCTTCTTTCTTTATATTGCCTCATTGAATCTGAAGGATAATCCTACGAGGTGTGTCATGGCGTTATTCTGGATTATAACAAAGGGGAAATGAGAGTGCTGGGAGGTAATGCTGGATAGCCCAGGATATAGGATGTGCTGGTGGTGGGGCTGAGGGCTGCCGGGGCCTCTGAACTCACCCTTAGCCCCTACTGCTGTTGTTGTTGTTGTTGTTGTTGTTCTTCTTCTTCTTCTTCTTCAGAGACAGAGTCTTACTATGTTACCCTTGGTAGAGTGCTGTGGCATCACAGCTCACAGCAACCTCAAACTCTTGGGCTTGAGTGATTCTCTTATCTCAGCCTCCCAAGTAGCTGGGACTCCAGTGCCTGCCATAATGCCCAGCTATTTTTTTTCCTGCAGTTGTCGTTGTTGGCCCGGGCTGGGTTTGAACCCACCAGCCTTGGTGTATGTGGCTGGCACTATAAACACTGTGCTATGGGCATTGAGCCTACTACTTCTCTTCTTATCCAATCTAATAATTGATTCCAATTTGGCCAATAACAGGAAACAGAAACCATAATGTACATTGATTGTCCTGGGGTTAGCCTCTCCTGGTGTTCTTGCTTTATGTTCATGAGTTTATTAAAAAGTTAGAAATGATCTGGAGAAAATGCATTACCCCTACTGTATAGAAGAGGAAACTAAAGCTCACAGTGATCAAGCTCACATCTAGACATGAAGCCGAAGTTCTAGGCCAGCTCAGCCTGGCTCCCTAAGGTCTGCTGACACTGGAACAGGCTGCCTCCTGCAGGGCTGGATTGGCCAGCTCAGCCAATCACTAACGGCCAATTTGCAGTAACTCAGACTATCATTAAGGAAAATAATAGTCTGCTTTTTGACTTGTATTTTCGTGCGTTAGTGAGAATCCAGGTATTTCAGAGTGCTCCATGATGAAGGTTGATGCATCTCTCCTGTCTGATCAAACTAATATATTCAGTGCTACTCCCAAAGAGCTTCTTTGCCCTTAATATTCCCTCTGTCCTCCAACTAATGCAAAGCCACCTCATGCTTCAGGCTCAGCTCACATCTCTGATCTGATCTCACACCTCAGCTCTGCCCATATCTCCACACATTTCCATTATTCCCTTGACCTCCTGAAACATGCAGTGCCTGTGCTGTTGGCACACACCTGCTGTGATGCTCTGGGTTTACTTTCCTGACTCCTCAAAGGCTCCAGGAACTCTGCCCAATTCCTTTTGCTTGTTGAGCTTTCCTTTAAAAGATTATTTTGAATTGATACATAAAAATAGTGCATATTTATGGGGGACTACAACCAAAATGTCTTGTCTAGAGTTGTAGTACATCACTTTAGAGTGTTGAAACAGATTTTTGTGATGGCATTATTTATATACGGCCCTGGTGCATGAGTGATAGGAAAGTGAAAGTCATTGATTCTCAAATATTTTTAGAGCACTTTCAAATGCTTTCTGGATATCTGTTATTATTGAGCACCCATTATATTGACACGTATTGACTGTGTGCCAATGTCAGGCAAGTTCTTCTATTCTGATCAAACCAGTACGCTGGCCATCTCTACCAAAGGCTAAAATGATACCAAGTTCACACCTTAATTTGCATCAGTTCTTTCATTGAAAGGGCATCTCATAGCCTTCCTACCAATCAGGTAAAGGTAGAAGATTATGAATGAAAATCTCCTCCAGAAATCTCTTCCTAACAAGGCTTTACTTTCCTGGGCACTTCCCTTAGCAATTAGTTAAGCCACAATTATTGCCTTTGCTCTTGGTATGTTGCTTTGTCCCCAAGATCTCCTCCTAGTTTTATGTATCCAATTTTCTAAATCATCCCTGTTTCTTCAGCAACAATGAATGTAGTGCGTTGTGGTTGCTCAGTAAATACTTGTTCTTGGTGTGGCTGGTTGGGTATCCAGTGACTCTTCCTACATTAAGTCATTAGGAGTGAGTCAATCAGAACTCTTGTATGGTCTTCAAAGTGCTCAAAGTAGCTTCCTTCCTACAATAGAGACAGGTCTCTGATTCTGAAATTCTCTGTGTGCCATTGTGATATCTCTTCAACCATGGCTATTTCCCTTTTCAGGACTATTTCCCTATTTCATTCATGGACATATTTAGTTTTCTCCAATCATTAAGACATTGCTCTTCAAGACCAGCAATTTTCAAAAGTGAAATTTTCTTTAACAAAGAACAGTACATAATTTATATCTAATTGATAGCCCTGCTTGGATATTTAACTTAAAATTACTTCTATAAAAATCTGCAACACATATTTTATTGGGTTCTATACTGACTGCTTTTGGCTAGAATCACACCCTAAAATTCTAATGGGTATGAGCCAAAGCTGCATGGTTTTGTAGCTAATAATAACAATAATAATGAGCACATTTCAAAAGTGCTAATTACAAATTCAATTGGATTATGTTCTTGTTATAAATGCTACAGGTTTTCTGCCAGGTTGGTACTTCACAACAGTATGTTTTCAAACACCTGTTTACCTTAATCACTAGGTATATTAAAAAAGAGAAACTTTAAAAAGTTGAGAGGCATATTAAATCTTATGTGTCTTTATAAAATTTGGAATCCTTTAGCCAGAGTCCTTTACTGCACAAATTGAAGCAAAATGAATATATATGTATGTGTGTGTGTGTATATATATTATATCAATAGAGAGGATGGAAATTTAAAAATTTTTTATCCAGTAGACTCTAACTGGATTAGGAGGGAGGATAGAAAACAGAATTATCCTGGCGATTTTCTTGTATCACAGAAAACTTTAGGAAATGTCAATTACATTTAAATCTCTATCCTATGTAGTATAGGACAGTAACGCTATAAAAGTGAACACAGCACAGCCCCTCCATATAATCTACTGAAGGGGCTTTTCCTGTCAACAAATTCATAAAATGTTGGACAAAGTTTGGGGAAGGAAAACAGAGCCAAGAGGGAAAGGCTGAGGCTTCAGGGTTTGGGTAGGAACCTGCAGGTTTTTAACTGAGTTCAGGTAATGTGGCTAATGGCAGAATCTTCCTTGAATCTGGAGACAAGAAAACGCGTTAATGAACAGGCAACCTCCTATCCTCGATCCCTGTGTGATCAGTGTGAGAGATTCTTACTTGCAGAAGACAGATTGTAGAAGTCAGAAACCAGGGTTTGTGTTGTTTTTTTTTTTTTTTTTTTAACTCCATCTCAGGTATGATGGATCGATTAGACTGTGGTTCTCATTAGAATCATTGGAAACATTAGAATCATCTGGGGAGTTTTTAAGGCATGTCAATGTCCTTCTCCAAAGGAAAGAATTAGAACCTCTCAGGGTGGGAGCCCAGCAGAAGTCATTTTTAAAGGCTCTTTAGATGATTCTACATGAAGTTAGGGTTAAAATGTTACTATGTTACAAGATGGGGAGGTGTCAGACTTAAGTTTGTTCTTAGTTCTTTAATTTTGCCAATGCCTTGCAGGGAACATTTTCTTTTTTTTTTTTAGAATGTGTGTGAGACGTATGCAAAAGAGACCCAGATGGAAATCAGCATTTCACCATCTATTGTTCCTCTTCAACTCCAGAGCACCCCGTATCTGCCCCGATCCCACCGTTATTTGGCTTTTACAGAGCAGGTCAAGCTTGGAGGAGCTCCCATGGTTCCAAAATGGGACAGTTTGAACATCAAAAATGACGATTACTGTCATGAATATAAACTTACCAAATATACAAAAACTGATGAGTTCATAATGATACTTCAAAAATAAATAAACAAGACACCTCATTGATTACCTTGGTGGTTGCTAGGAAACCACCTCATTATTCTGAAAATGTGTAAATAAAGGGAAAATCTCAAGCTCTTTTCTTGCCTTTCCCAATTTGGACTAGAACGCAGGCTAATCAATTAGTTGATGAGGACAACAGTTATTCTTTATACAAAGGAATTATGTGTGAATAAATGCAGAAAAAAATGACAGAATTAGAAAATCACTGTTTTGCACTCATTAATGAAATAATAAATCTGGGCAACAATAATCAATGATAACTAAATTAGTGTGGCAGTTTCCACTTACTCAGGGTTTCATTTGCTGTGGTTTCAGTTACCTGCAGTCAACTGCAGTCTGCAATGGGTGAGTACAGTATAGTAAGACATTGAGAGAGAGAGAGAATGCGTGTGCATATAATCATTATTACCCTACATTGTTATAATTGTTCAATTGTATTATTGTTGTTTCTAACATCTTACTGATGTATAATGAAACTTTACCATAATTATGTGTGGATAGGAAGAAGCACAGCACAGGATATAGAGGGTTCAAGAATATCCATGTTTTCAGGCATCCCCTGAAGGTCTGGAAACATAGTTCCCCCAAATAAGATTGCTGTATTGCCAAAGTTGATGGGGACCTTTTCAGTGACTGGCTCAGGCAGGAAACATAGTTCCCCCAAATAAGGGATTGCTGTATTGCCAAAGTTGATGGGGATCTTTTCAGTGACTGGCTCAGGCAGGTCATGGATTATGGTGACTCTCCAGTAGCACCAGCTGGTACTGCAGAAGTCCGCTATGTACCCGGCTTTCCCACTGCATCCGCCACCCGTGAGACAGCATGGTCAGCCCTTCCTCCCCCTCCCCGTCCCCCTCCTTGGCCTACTGGTGAAGATAGTGAGGGGTAAAGACCTCTATTTCCACTCAGTGAGTAGTAAATATATTTTCTTTCTTCTGATTTTTTAAATAACAATTTCTCTAGCTTGCTTTATGGGAAGAATACAGTTAATAATGCATGTAACATACAAAGCGCGTGGTAATCAACTGCTTAAGTTATTGAGAAGGCTTTCCATCAACACTAGACTATTGGTAGCTACGTTTTGAGGGAGGCAAAAGTGACCAGGGATCCCTGAATCATTCCAGGGTCAACTATAGCTTCCTACGGCTGCTAACACATTGCCACGAACTTGGTGGCTTTATGTAGTAACAATGTATTTGCTCTCTATTTTGGAGGCCAGAATCCAAAATCAGTTTCTCTGGGTGGAAACTGAGGCACTGACAGGGCTCTGCTCCCTTTGCACGCTCTTGTTTGTCTCCTTGGTGGCTCTCGGCTGCATCACTCTGCCTCTGTGGACACTTGTCTCCTCTTTTCCGTGTGCCCTTCTCTGTCACCTCCTCTGCCTCCTCTCACAAGACACGTGTGATGGTGTTCAGGTCCCTAACAGGTAATCTGGGGCAATCTATCTTAAGAAACTTTTAATTTAGTCACAGCTACAGTGACCCATCCACCCCCTTTTCTCCATATAAGGTGACATTAGTAGGTTTCAGGGATTCAGACGTGGATATCTTTTGGGGAAGGAGCCTTTTATCAGGCTGGACATGGTGGCTTATGCCAGCAATCCTAGCACTCTGGGAGGCTGAAGAGAGTGGATTGCTTGAGCTCAGGAGTTCGAACTCATCCTGAGTAAAAGTAAGACCCTATCTCTACTAAAAGTAGAAAAACTAGCTTGGCATTGTGGCAGGCACCTGGAGTCCCATCTACTCTGGAGACTGAGCAAGGGATTGATCAAGACCAAGAGTTTGAAATTGCTGTGAGCCCTGATGATACCCTGGCACTCTACCCAGGGCAGCAGAGTGAAACTGTGTCTCAAAAGAAAAAATAAAGGGGATGGGCCTTTGTCAGCCTCCCACAACACCAAATCACTGATAAATCTTAACATTAAGGAAAATGAGATAAATAACATTATCCCTGATATGACTTTATATGAAACAACTGGATATGAGGTAGCACTACCCCTTGAAATGGACTTCAACCTAATCAAGCTATCAAGCCTCTAGCTCTAACTACTGATTTACTAGGGATGAAAAACATATTAAACAACACAAAAAAGACAAAAATCAGGCAATTCCAGAAGTTTCAAAAGTCAATAGATCCATTTCTCATTTTCTTCAATACATATATCAGAGAAGGGAAAATAGTTACACATCAAAAGAGATATAATAGTGTATTAATTATATGCAATATTCACAGACTCGTGTGTCTGAATTACATAAGGCAACCATAAAGAAGGCATGTTTAATGCAATTAGGAAAAAGTGAACACAAATTGATGATATGAAGAATTATTGAATTCTAGGGAACTATGATAATGGTTTTATAGCTGTGTTAAAAAAAAAATAATAGCTGGGGCAACGCCTGTGGCTCAAAGAAGTAGTGTGCCGGCCCCATATGCTGGAAGTGATGGGTTCAAACCCAGCCCTGGCCAAAAACTGCAAAAAAAGAAAAAGCTAGATATATACACCAAGTACAGAAGGTGCAAAAAACTGTATACATATTTTAAGAAAGGAAAACGCTGTTGTGAAATTGGACTATTCAATATACATCGATAACAAAAGATAAATTCAAGCCACATTGAATACCTCTTTTAATTGCAGAAGTCAAACATAACTCGAATATTACAATTTTAGTATAGTTTTTTCCTTTCTTAAAATGTGTATATGGTTTTTTGGCACCCTCTCTATATATGAGTGAAATAATACCATGTTTAGAATTAGCTTTAAAAAATCCCAGCAACAAATAAATCAATAAAGAAGAACAGATCAAAAACAAACAATTTTTTTTAAGGTGATGGTAGGAGAAGAGACAAAAATACAAACAACAGATGTCAATTGTTGAAGCGAGGTGATAGATGTGTGGGAGTCTATTAAACTAGTCTTTCTATTTTTATGCATGTTTGCAAATTTTCAGAATACAACTTTACATAAAGGACAGTGCAACACATTTTCATCAGAGCTGACCACCCTCACACCAAGCTTCACTCTCTGGAGGAAAGATATAAGATGTGGCAACACCCATGTCACTCTTTAGGACTGTTGTAGAGGTAGCGTAGCAATATAGTGCAGGTAGGAGTCATTCCTAAACTCTTGGTCTTCAGTTTGGCTTTTCCAGAGAGGGTCATCTGGGCTCACAAGTACTAGAGTTTCAGGGAGCGCTTGGGGTCTATTCACAGACAGCATTCTTAACCCCATGAGTCTCCTCATCTAGATAACTCCTGTACAAATGGGAAAGGGTAGAGTGGCTAAAGACAGAAGGTGCAAAACAGCCAGGAGGTGAAAGCACTGTCCATCAATGCACAAATGGACAAACAACATGTAGTATCATCATGCAATGAAATATTCAGCCAGAGCAAGAAAGGAAGTATTGATACTTGCTACAGTGTAGCCTGAAGACACGTGCTAAGAGAAAGAAGCCAGACTCAAAAGGGGACATGTTGTCTGATGCATTTATAGACACTACCCAGAATAGATAACTTTGTAGGGATGGCAAGTAGGTTTGTGTTTGCCAGGGGCTGGAAGGCATGACTCTCTAATAAGTCAGGTGTTTCCTTCGGGGATGATGAAGGTATTTGGGGAGGGAAAGGAGGCGATGATTGTACAGCATTGTGAATTTGCTGAAACTCACTGCATTGCTTAATTCTAAATGGTTAATTTTATATTAAATAAAATTAAAAATAAATGAATTTTTTATGCAAAATATATTTTGCTTCAAAAACAAAATTGGCTTCCTAAATAAATTAATAAAAATAAATTTTGCTTCAAAAACAAAAGACGTAGGTGTTGGGGTTCCACTGTGCTTCCCAGCGAAGCCACAATGCTCTGATTATGAAAAGGAGAATTAATAAATCAACAGCTATTCCTGAACCACCTTCCATGTATAAGGTACTGGGATGGTACTGTGGGAATTCAGACGACAGAAAGGACAGTGAGCTGCGACTTTTTACGTCAAGATGCTTACAGTTAAGTTGAGCACCCAAAGAAATTAGGTGAAATGTAAATAAAATAAGACAGAACACCGAAAGTGTTGTAAAGTATAATGTGGTGAATTGTCTGGGGGTGACAGAGGGCAGCGTTTCTCGGGATTATTGAGGTCAAGGAACACAACTCTGCCACCATGTCTTCGTGGAATGCTATGAAAGAATTGTTTCTAAAAAATCTATTTATTTATTACCCCTAAAATAAATATTATGTTAAATAAAGTATCATCTGATAATAGATTCCAGAATAGATAAGCATTAACAGGCAGCATGGTTTCCAAAAAGTTTGATAAACTCAGAATGAAATCAGTTTACTTATTAACATTGAATGCTTGTGGGAATGTAGAAAGCATAATTTAAGCAGGAAAATGGCACGAATAAGTTGGTAAAAGAAGTAACTCTTCATAGTTATGCAGCAATAAAGATGGGCAAGATGAAAGCAGATGAAATATAGAAGAAAATAAATTTGGGGCAAGCTGGGATTCAACCCCCTCTTTACCTGAGAGACAAACCCCAAACAGCTGGCTCTAAGTGTCTCAACTCTGAACCCATCTTGGCCTTTCTCAGTGTCCCAATTCCCCACCCCAAGCCCCCTGCAAAAATCTCGCAAGCTCCTAAGCTTCTGGAAGAATTCTGGGGATGGAAGTGATAATATTAAACTTAAGCATCTCAAACATGAAAATATCCCAGCAAACATGAAAGATGTAGTCTGAGTGATTCCTTGCTCCTTGATCCTTTGAAAACAGCCTCATCCAAGAAGGAAAGAATCTGTCTACAAAGCGTGAAGACAATACTTGGGCTTCTGGGTTCCTGGACCTGAGTTTGAATCTGAGCATCCTGTGATACTGTCCTATAAAACAGGGCATGAGAGGATTACATGCAATGGCACGTGCCCAGCATACAGTAGGCACTCATGAATATTCATTAGTATTATGAAGTCTTTGCTTGAACCTAAGCTGGGATTAAATGTTGAGTAAGGTCACCTCATGGAAGATGCAAAACCTCCAAGGAAATTCTTCTCTCTAAGATAAGAATATGATCAAAACAATGCATTGGATTTCCTTAAAAGAAATGAGAAGGTTTCAGAACTGCAGGAAGAAATGATTTAAGGCATTCAAAGCATTATATAAGCATCCCGGAGAGTCACTCCTTGGTTGTGGTGTGAGAGGAGGCTATAAATAAAACCAAAATAGCTGCTTTGCTAAAAAAAATCAAAAGCAAACAAAATAATAGCATTGCTTTGCTAGTTCTCAGACTAGGAATGATTTTGAAAACTTTTACAAACCGAGACAAGGGTATCACCCAATCAGAACAGAACAAATACTAGCCAAGAACTATGAGGTGCTCAATGTCATTACTGTGGAAAAATACAATGGAAAAATACCATGAAAGGTGAAGAAAACCTGCCCCCACCTCCCACTTCACTAGCAGTCACAGGTACCCTCCGTAAAGCAGATGCAGGCTTCCTTGTGATGATACCGTGTGGCCAGGGGCAGATGGCTTTGCCTTTCTGTTGGTTGGGCCGTAGTTTGCCCAGTTGCCTCTGAATTGGGAGAGATTAGGCTAAGAGACCCACCTTGCTACTTACTCTAATTGAAGACCAAGATTTTAGATTAAGGATTTTAAAATTGCTTTGAATCTGCTAAGTAAGGTATTTTTTAAATTTTTTTTTGTTTTTTATGAAATACAAAAAGATGATATTGATGTATGAAATAACTGCATTCCCAAATGTTGTAGTTAACTAGCGTGCTTATCTCTGCAATGGGTGAGCTGCTTTTAAAGGTAAATCCAATACTGAATACTGAATAACAGGTGCAACTTTTTGTTTTCACGTAACAGTTTTAAATCAGAATTTCAGACAAGGTCACCCGTTCATCAGTCAAGGTCAAAGCTAATTCTGAGAGTGCAAACAAAAGACCATATACTCCTGGTATAATCTCTTTTCTAACCTGGTGTCCTGAGATACTCACATGGGCTGACACTGAATTTAAGCTCCAAATCACTCAAATCAAAAAGAGCTCCTTTCAGTCTGTCATCAGGAAGCAAGCTCTCCAAGGTGTATTTTTATCCCAGCCTCATCTAAGTTATGACAACTCACCTGGTTGGTTTCTGCCATTTGAGTAAGAGGGAGGCATCAAAATGACAGGACATCACTTTCCGTGTTCCTGGTGAGGAATGACGGAGAGGAAAAACAAACCTGGGGAAACAGATTTCAGAGTGTTTCCAAGATGTCTCTAGATTGGAAAGAGAGAGAGACAGGAAACTCTTGATGCTTTTTCCTACACTGGGCTCTTCTGAAGTTTACACTGCTGTCTCTTTAATAGGCACTTACTTTATTTATTTGACTATTTATTTTACTGCTTTGATCTTAATTCAACTCCCTATGCTTCCATTACTTAAAACTTGCAGCCCTAATATGCTGTACTCTTAGTTATGGTTTCAAACTCTGCATTTTCACATTGAGGGCCTCTTCCTATGGCTGAGCTAATTACTACTGGGCTAATAATTTGTCTTTCTGTAGACACAAGTCCTTAGTGACACTGACTTTCTCCAATCGAGAAATGGTGGTTCCCAATGTCTGCCTAATTCATAAGAAATATATATATATATAACCAGATATATAGAGACATATATAAATACATATACACATAGGTTAAAGCTTCCAGGGACCTTCTAATCTACAAATTAGTTGACTCTCTAACCTAACCATGCCCTAATTTTCAAGTATAATTTTGCTGCCATTCTGGTATTATTTTGCTCAGTTTAGATTTATTATATTTACATGGGTGATTCAGCGTTTTCCATCTTATGTTTTGCTTTCTTACCATTCTTTTCCTATGATTCTTTTTTCTTCTTTTCTAACCTATTTTGAAGTGATTTATTTGAAGTGAATAAGAGTTCCCCTTATTTTATGTTTTCCTCTACTGGTTTAGAAGACATTCGTTCTATTTTTATTCTTTAGTTGTTATTTCCAAATTTTTAACATGTCTTCTAAAGTCACCTTCGAATTCCTCCCCTTGGCCATCTGTTGACTACAGTGATAATCAGCAGTGAAGTAGGTAGCACGTTTTCTAGGATGGTTTTGTGAACTTACTTGTCTGACCTTTGTATTTATTAATTCTGTCTGCTTACAGCCCATCATGTAGAAGAAGACCACGAGAATCCTGAGGGAAGAAAGCAGATATTTTAGTGAATATTGGGAATTTCAGTACTATCTTGATTCTATTAAAGATAAGATGATTTGCTTGTTCTGTGATGCTGCAATATCAACATTAAAGAAATTCAATGCTCATCAGCATTATAACACTAAAAGGACCACAATGTGTTGAATTAGAAGGAGGGACATGAATGGTTGTATTGCAAAAATTAAAAGATCAAAAACAAAGTCAATTATTTTAAGCAGCAATAATATCTAAAAATAATGCCACTGAAGCAACTTATGAAGTAGCTTCTATACTTGGGGGAAAAGGGAACCCCCATTCAGTGATGTAGACATTGTGAAAGAAAGCATCGTCAAAGTTGTAGAATGCTCACACACTGATGATGTTTTGACTGACTCTGTCAAGGAGAACCATAACCGACCAGCAGCATGAATTAGCCCTCAACGTAACAGAGAAACTTCATGCAACATTTCAGAAGGAAAATATATACTGTTCAATTGCTTTGGAAGAGTCAACTGATACAACTAACACAGGGCTGATTTGTACTCCATTTGTGTCTTCATAGAAGGTTTTCTTTGCTGTAAAGTGTCACTTGCTTTGGGCACTCTCTCAAATAGAACACAGGGAATAGATATCTTCAACAACTTTCAGGATGTCATGAAGTTGTACTGAATGTGATCAGTTTAACGAGTGTATGTACAGACAGTGCACCTTCCATGTCAGGAAAACATGAAGGGTGTATTGCACAGATAAAAAAATTATTAACAGATCCAGCTTCTGTCCTTTCTTTTTACTATACAGTATCATGCATAAACTATTATTCTAAGTGATACTTTGCAAAAAGTTATAAGTATTGTTAACTATATTCATGCAAATGCAATTGTCTGAATCTCTTATTAAACTGTTTTTATGTCAATATTTATATTTTTAAATTTTAAAAATTAAATTTAGTTATAACAAAACTCCTGTTCCTTATTCATATTTTATGCTTTCCTGCTATTTAATTTCCTTCTTTAATCATTTCTAACTGTTTTCATAATATTCTTCTAATAATCTATTACTTAAAGTTTTGGGGTTCTATTACTTTTGCTTTTGTGTGTGCAGTCACCATCAGGGATTGTGTTTTCCGTGTTTCGTATTTCTGGGCTGGGCACTCAATTTCAGCTCCTCCTCACCCTGGGATAACAGCAACGTCAAGGTTGCTTTTGTAGTGATACTTCTTATCTGAGTTGAGGATTCTCTTCCCTTCCTTTCTTTAAGTACTTACTTATATATTTAGAAACATGTTTATAAATACTTTGTTCACTTTTTCTGGATAAACTTCAGATTATCTAATCCAAATTATTGCCAGAAATACACATTACATCCTTAAAAATTAAAATTAAAAACTGAAAAAACATGAATACAACTAAACAAGATAGATAGATAAATAGATAGACAGATGGATAAAAAAATAGATGAAAGAAAGAAAGAAAGGAAGGAAGGAAGGAAGGAAGGAAGGAAGGAAGGAAGGAAGAAAGAAAGAAAGAAAGAAAGAAAGAAAGAAAGAAAGAAAGAAAGAAAGAAAGAAAGAAAGAAAGAACACCATTGCTCCTTCCTAGAGCACTTCATCTGGATGACTGAACGCCAATTAGTTTTTCTTACTATTCCCATAACTCTCTCCATTATAACTCTCCCCAGGCTATATTATTTGTTCCCTATCTTTCTTTCCAGGTAGATTAAAAGGATGAGAGCAGGATGATTTCTTCATTTATTTAACTAATACACTTATCGAGCCCAGCAGATGCAGCGCTATATAAACACGCTAAGCCTCTGCTCTCATGAAGTTTGCATTCTAGAGAAGGAAGGCAGAAAATAAATGCACACAAAGTGTCCGTAGTACACACGAATGGTGATAAATCCTATGGAGAAAACTAAAGCACAGTAAGGGGATGGAGAGTGCTATAAGTGCTATCCTGATGGGATAAGGTGGGCTGAGAAAGAATCAACTCTGGCGACTTAATAGAAAAGCTGAGAGAGATAAAGGAGAAGCCAGGGCTGTTCCCCGGGGAAGGACACGGACTGCTTCCGAGAAGCATGGGTTGTTTGGGGAGCACAGGGGTGGGCATGAGGTCCGAGACAGAGCCAGGCAGGATAGCACAGGGCCTTCTAAGCCTGTGGAAGAACTGGGGTTGTATCACGAGTGAGTTTGATGCCCCTGGCAGGTTTTGAACGGTCCCACTCACATTTCAGAAGACGACCTCTGGTTGCTCTGTGGCAACAGGAGTGGAAATGGAACGGCAAGCGAGGAAACGAAAGCGATTGTTTAAGCGGACAAGAAAGGGTGGACAGGAATAGTAACTGCAGGGATGGTGAAAAGTGATTGTTTTCCGAATTTATTAATACTTTAGGGTAAGTTGGGTGGATTTCTGACTGTAGCCCTCTGTTTCATGACTTTATAGCCAATTCCTGAATATAGCCATCTATTGGAGAGTCTAACTTTGTCTTTGAGAAATGAATGAGTAAATGAATGAATGCTTGGCTTTCAGGCCCTTCTTCTTAGTGATGCCATTTCTACTAATAAAACGAAAGTCCTCCCAAACTAAGAAAACTACGCATGCTTTGGTGCTACAGGTAAAGTAGATCTAATGGAAATACTTTTAATATTAACCATGTTTTATAAGCAATAGAGCCAGCTTGTTTTCCAGGTCCCTTTCTTCCTGGCCCAATGCTTTTATTTCATTTATTATTATTAATTTTTTTTTTTTTTTTACAAATTTTAGGACTATTTTCCATCTTCTGCTAGAATTTGGAAATTCTCTATGTAACCTCTCCGACTGACACTCAAATAGGCTATCAATGAGTTTATCTCAGTTATTCATTTGTCCGACATACTTATTTATGTTTCAAGGAAAAATCTGATTCAAGATTCATTGCTTTGTTTATGGGCCATATCAGTTCCATTTCTTGGCTCAATTTTTTTTTAAAAAAAGCATGAAAAAGGTAATTGACCAGATAAACGGTATTTTTATTAGCAGATAATGACCAGACAGTTCACACTTTTCTGTCAATTTATTTCAGGACAATGTTCCATGGATTTGATTGATAAAATTCACTACTCAGTGAAAGATATCAAGATACGTATTAGATATTGTTTGCTTCTTGGAACAATGTGGTAACTACTTAAATGTTACTGTGGACACACCTACCATCACTTTTAACAGATTTCAACGAAATTTAAAAGTGACAGAGATAAATGTCTTAAATGAATCTGTAAATTCATTGGTAATTTTCTAATCAATCCTACTTTTATTAAATCATCTTATTAAAATTTAATTAAATTTTTAATTAATTCTATTTATGAAATGCAATAATGTCTTCTAATTATGTGACTACCCACAGTGAAGTCTGCTATTCATAGAAGAACTGGTTAAAACGTCTACAATCACCACTCCACATCGTCTTTTCCCTGGAATACACGTAACCTAGAAAAGTGCCCCGTGATTAGTATTCTTTATGCTTCCTGTAATGTGTTAACAGACTCAAAAGCGTTGGTACTGTAACAAGTGTACAAGCATAAAGCAGTGCCAAAGGGAATGAGTGCCAAGCGCGTCCAGCTTTCATGGTGGCAACTTCACAGAAGACGCAGGCAGTTCAACAACGTCTATGGCAAGGAAAACTTCAAACATCGCATCTTGGGTTGGCAAGAACTGGAAAGATGGTCTCCTTCTAGCCCTACACCCCTCTCGGGCTATTTGATCTGAGCTTGCAGATCCTCTGCACCGCTGATCTTGATAACACATTTCCATTCCAGGAGTCTGCCGGGCTCTGCCTTGGGGTGATTCTCGAGAAAGATAAGTAGGCTCCCTGCCCTGGGTGATCTCAGAATCGACCAGAGTCACAGCAGCTTTTCTGCAGGTTACCTACATTTGGCGGTTTGCTCCCTGACAGAAGTTAAACAGGAGCTCTGAGACTTTATCTTGCTTAAGAAGAAAAGCACATTGAAGATGGGGTCCAGGTTTTGCACTGCACTCACCCGAGGTTGGAGAGATGGACAAGAGGCTGGCGAGACCAGTGCTCGCATGCATTTACAGCACCGTCCATGGGGGTAAAGCCACATGAAAGCCAATGAGTCTGTGTTCAACCCTTAAGAGAAATAGAGAGGCCTCTGCCAGTGTGCACTTTCCGCCCTGTGTAAAACGTTCTCCTCTGTACCATGAGCACAGCGTGGCTCTGAGGCTTGTCTTCCCCCCTCCTTCTCCTCTGTTATCACTGCTGTAATGTTGCCCACAATTTCACAGTGGTTAACTTTCCACCAAGAGAGAGGATGCCCTAAACCACTCTTTCATTAGTGACAATAATCACTACATCAGTCTTTTATTAATGACAATAATAGCTAACATTTATTCCATGTAACTCATAGCATAATACTATGTCATTGAATTTCACGGTACCCCATGAGGTAGGTGACATTGATATGCCCTCCCTACGAATGATGGAATAGAGGTTCAGAGAGCTTAAGAGACGTGCCAGTCATCTCTGGAGCTGGAATTCGAGTCAGGTGTCTGATTCCTAAACCAGGCATTTAACCCCTAATGTAAGTGAATTTGGTTGTAGCCCAATGAGGATGGCTGGAATGGGACCACAACCACCTGCCCTAACACCTGGCCCAAGTTCCTGGAATTCCAAGACACCCCTCAAAGCACAGGCTTATGTCAACAAGAGTTTTCTAGAGGAGCTGAGTTATCTGGGAATCTGGCTGCCAGCCTTCATTCTCTGATATGTCTGCTCCATCCAACAACATAGACCCAACTTTCTCGCCAGCAGCCATCAGTGCAGGGCAGCCAAGACTAACAAGTGTAGGCACTGTGCAGGGTACAGGGCACATGAATAGCACTATTCTTTGCTGGCCAACACTGGCCCCATTGTTCCAGGCCATGAATAGGGCTGTGTGGAAAAAATTTACACACGAAGCAAAAGCAGCAAAATTTGTCCCTTTGTATGGTTTCAAGACTGGGTGAAAAAGTGCTATTTTACATATTCTTTTACAAACAGAAAGCACTTGAAGGCAAGGGAAGAGCCTTTCACTCAAAATTAAAAAGTTACAGGTCACAGCGCAGGTGGGAGAATCGGGAGTCAACCTTGAAGTTTGGTAGCACTCGTTCATTAACACTGGGGAGGTCGAATGAGGATGCTTCTTTTTGACTCGGTGGAATTGGGCTTTAGTCCTGCAATTGTCTTGCTCTATTCAGGACAGGAAGATTTTTGCCTGCATTTTCCCAAATAATAGAAGAAAAGTTAAGCACATGATATTAACTGCTGTGTATGATCATTCCCTCTTCAGGGCAAATGATTGCCCTTCTTCCACTTCCCTTTGATGGGGCCAGGCAGGCTCAGACCCAGACCCACTTCCGGTACATTTCTGGACTGATGTGAATTACAACCAAGGAGTCTATCCCTGTCTTTGTCCTGTGTGCACCATTAGATGAACCCAGAGTGCCACAAAATTATTACGTTAATCTAATTTCTATATGTGGAAAATGAACTTCTCCCCTAAGAGCAGTCACTAACATGTAGTTCTGATACAGGCCAACGTCCTCCAGACAAAATCTCCTTCTTATTCTCATACCACTTCTAAAATCACTGCTGGGGGCTGAGGTAGATGTCCTGTGATACAAATATTCCTAAAGTAGTGACCAAATTATTATTTCATATATCATACCATTTTTATTTTGTATATCATACCATTCCATGGGTTCAGATTCTCCCAAATGATGTCTTTTTTAATGTATTTAAATAGAGAAACTTACAGAGGCAGAGGAATACAGGGACAAAAGCGTGCATGGGCTTTTGGTGCAATCTGATTTAAATTCTGCCCCACAAAGTAGTTCTGCAAAGTGATTCCATGTTCCAGGTTGTTCTAGAAAGACCCTGACACATCTGTTATGCTGGTATAAGTGTTAATATTACCCCCTTTCACTTTAAAGAGGGCTGTGTTCAAATGGTAGGTGATAAGATCACTGTACAGTCATGTCACCTCAGACAAGCAACATAACTTCCATCAGCATTGCCTTTTTTATTGTTAAATTCAGATAATGCTGTCTACTTCTTAGAAGTAGGGTTACCATTAGGGAGTCCTTGTAGATCTCTCTGCAGACTGGCTGAAGCATAGCAGAGACTTGATGGGGGTGCTTATTGCTAATATTTCCTCTGGAGACAGTGCTTTAGAACAGGGTTATCTAAGTGCCTTAGTCTGTTTTGTGCTGCTGTCACAGAATATCATTGACTGGCTAATAAACATAAATGTACTGCCCCATAGTGAACCCACAGTATTAAAGTAAGGCCATAAGGCAAGAGCTGAGGTAGCAGTCTGATTCCTATAGAGCTGTGGGCATAGCTAAGAGTTAACTAGTGATCATTGCATAACTTGCCTTCCTGTTCGTGCTTACTGCTTAGGAGTCGTATATCCCCAGTTGTCATCAGATTTGTAACTTCCCCAATTGCTTCTGTAGATACAGATTATTTTAAAAACCCAAGACTGGTCTTTGGGATGGTTTTCACATTCTGCATTCAGATGGACCAACTGATGTCAACCAGCCTACTGACCACACATGGGAACTGGCTGAACAGGTCCTGGGACCCTCTCCCAAGGGACTGTCTCAGCACAAGAAGACAATTTCTGGCATACCTTACTGAGCCATAAAAATAGACGGAGACTTTACATCTTTTATGTTTACCTGGATGGAGTTGAAGCACATTCTTCAATGTGAAGTATAGCAAGAATGGAAAAAGAAATATCCAACATACTCCAATACTAATATGAAACCAATATATAAACAATTACATGCTCATATGAACAATAAAATACAAATGTGGTCTAGTGCAGGGGCAGGGGGCGGAAAGGGGAGGGAGGAGGATGATTGGCGGGAGGAAGGAGGGCGTGTGGTAGGATCTCACTTAATGGGCACAATGCCTGGGTGTATATCATGCTCCCTGGGTGAGGCGATCTTTTACCACTAAAACATTACCTTGAATGTTTGAACAATGTAGTCTAAAAATTTGTAACCTCATATTACTTTGAAAAAAAAAGACAATTTTTATTTCCTAACCCCAAGAGTTCATCCCCAGCCAATCAGCAATACTGCCTACAAAACTATCCTTAAAAATCCTAGTCTACAAATTCTGGAGAAGACCATTTGAGAAATCACTCCTGTCCCTTTGCTTGGTGCTCTTAAACTCCTTCTCCATTGCAACTCTCCTGTCGCATTGTACTGGCTTCCTTTTGTGCAGCAAGGAATACAGGCAGTTCCTGAGTTACAAACATCTGACTTACATACAACTCACAGTTATGAATAGAGGTCATTAGCATAAGGCCCCAAGTTACAAACATCCAACCAACATACAACTTATGAGCAGAGGTTCTTACAGGTAGTGGGTAAATGTACTTGTTCCAACCTATATTCAAATTCCACTTAAGAACAAACCTACTGAACCTATCTGATTCTCAACCTGGGGGCTGCCTGTATAACCTGGTTGGACAGTAACAACAGTTCTGAAGTTTGAGAAGTTCAAGGTTAAGTTTCCAACATGCAGCCAGGGTCTTGCTGCTGCTGTGTCATACCATGACAGAAAGGCAAAAAGAGGGTGAGAGAGAGAGAGACAGAGGCAATGGGGGCTGAACTCATCCTTTTATAAGAAATCCACTCCCACGATAAAGAACCTACTCTCTCAATAGAGGGATTAATCCATTCATGAGGGCAAAGCCCTTATGACCTAATTATCTCTTAAAGATGCCTCTCCTTGATACTGTGATAATGGCAATTAAATTTCAACATGTGTTTGAGAGGAAACAAACATTCAAACCGTAGCACAGTACTTGAGAAATCATGGACCACTGAAATAAAAAATAAAATAAAACAAATCAAGAGAATAAATGACATAGAGTCACCAAAGTTTTATTTGGCCAGGTAAAGACATTAGAGAAAAATAATGCCACTGATTACAAATACTTTTTTTTTTCTTGGAAGAAAGGTAATTTTAAAAGCCTAAAATGTAAGAAAGAAAATCTTAGAATAAAAGACAGTGCATTTAACTGAAAGTATTTATTACTTTTTTTAAAGAAGTATTACTTTTTGAAAGGAATCAGAATATCTCACCCCAAAATATGCCACTCTGGCATAAGGATTATTTTGAGCTATAAGCAATTAAGTGTCAACAGATGCCAGAAGAGTTCTTTGCCCTCTTATTATCTGCTGAAAAAGCAGTACATAAACTTCCCTTTGAGGAATGTTCTCTCTCACTGGAGAAAAAAGAACAACTTTCACCATCAAAGACAAGCATCAACATCAAGGCAAATTTGCATAAACAGACCTTACTAAAACAGCCCATATCTTCCATTAGATTTCCATATAATCACCTCCTCACAACTTGTGGTCACTTGAAGCCCACATCTCTGTTAAAATGCTATAACCTCCAAGTCTAATCATTTCTTTGAGTTTCATTTTTTTCTGTGAAACTCCTATGCATGTAAATATTATTTAAAATGGTGTGCCTTTTCTTCTATTAATTTGTCCGTTGTAAATTTAATTCACAAGCCCCCAGGTACTCAGCTTAAGACAGAAGAGGAAATGTTTTTTTCCTTCCCTGTACTTCTTTTGTCTCTTTCAGCAGCAGGCCAGTAAATACTTATAAGGTGGTAGTGGCCCAAAGTCCGAGAGTTGGAGAGACACTGCTCTAGAGTCATGTAATCCAGTCTGCCCCCTCTGTCTGTCCCCTTCTCCAACACTGGCCTCCCCTTTTTCTTGCGATTTCATTTCCATAGTTCTCAAACAGTATTTTTATTTTTTATCATTTGACAGCTTCATGATATTAAGCATTCTTCAAATCCAGTACTCCGTAGGTCATGGGTACATTAAAAATACACAACTAATTTCCAACTTCTTATCTTTCTGAGTAAAACTTTTAATTTTGCCAGCTTAGCTACACATGATTGCTACTCTAAATCACCTGTGATCTTCTGCAGATATTACACATTGTTGGCAATTCTAATCAATGCAGAAGTTTAGACAATTCAATAAAGGGGGGAGAAAGGTTTTGCATTATGCCCAGGTAGAAAGTAGACATGTTCTTCATAAATTCCTTTGCAGCATTTTGGCATTGTAGGAGCTTAGTGTGACCTTGGATTTGTACATAATTCAGAAGCAAAAATTCCTTTTTTTCTTTAGCTTTCTAAGACATTCACCTTTTATGAAAAAGTTGGGAAAAAGTGATCCAGATAAATGGCTTCCAGGAAGAAATGAAGAAGCTCTCCAAGAGGCCTCACTACCTCCATCTCATTTTTCCTCTGAATGCCATTTAATACCTACAATGACTTTCCTAGCATTTAACCTAACAATGCTTTTAAAGATTTAATATTACCCTCTTTTCCCTCAAATGATATTTGCATAAGCCATAATTAAGTTTTTGGAGTCTCATAAAAAAATCCTATTGAAAGAAATAAAGCAGTGAAGCAAACATTATAAATTGGAGTAGCTAATCACACAAAAAATGATAATGGCTTCCAAACTATAAAGTCAAAATTTACTTATATTTCCTGAATATTATGACTATTAATATTTTAAGATCTATTTATACTAAGATATAGCATTGCTTTCTAATTTTCTGTTTTATTCAAAATGATCTTTAACAACTAAAATCTTGTAACCAAATATCTTAATCAAGCTATTGAACTTTTAAATTGAAGCCAGGCTCTTTTTAAGAACCTCATTTTCAAACATCCGGAGATGCAAAAGCATTTATTCTAAGACGCAAATTTTTAATTGTTTAGTAAAGCAGGAGCTTCTCTGGACCTGAAATACCAATACAAAATGTCCTTAACAAATGTGAGTTTCTTTAAAAGATGCAAATTCATCATTATTAGTTTAAATTGACTATTAATTTTCTCTTTAATGCAAAATAGAACATTTCATTGTGCTATTCTATTGTATTTTGTTTTATTAGAGTCTTCGCAACCTTAAAAATTCTTTAAGAAGTGAAAATGTATAATTGGAGTGCTGCTGGAAATAAAACTCAGTTTGCAATCATATAATTCATATCACATGTGGTTGATAACCAACTGGCAAGAAACACTGTACATTTCAGTAACATTTACATTGATCTGTCCTCTGTGATCAGAATGCATTTTGCAGGGTTTACCCAGTTTCACTGGATGATTGAATCAAGATGGGGGTGGCAGGTGACTCGGATACATATAAAATATGTAAAACCCAAGGCAAACCAAAAGGTTGGTACAAGATGGCTGCCCTTGGGGTTGGTCTCATTAAACCATCCTCACATAATATTTTCTCAGAACTTTGGACAAAAATTACATTAGTGGGTTCTTTTTGAAGGTGACAGTCATTTTCAACATTTTATAGAACCAAATGATAAAATGACAAGAGCATTAAATTAAATCTTAGCTTGCTACCAAACTAAGCCTTGTGTTCAGAGCTACTGTTGGAAATAGCCCTGCAGACATTTCTTTCTTTTACTTTCTCTCTCTCTCTCTTTTTTTTTTTATCAATTTAACAAATGTTTGTTTTCAATTTGTTTTTGACAATGGACTTAATAAACTCTTTTACCTAGTTAAGATTATGAAAAGTGTTTCTCCCCTCACTTATCTCATTTATAGAATTTGTAATTTGCATAATGGTAAGACAGGGGCATTTTCATTCCTGTCTTTCAAGGCCTTCCATTCTAATTTTCATGGTAATAGTAAGTGCACTTAACAACAATGGTCCATTGATCCAGCATGTCTCCTACCTGCCCCGGAGCAACTGGGCAATTGTTAACCAGAGAAGCCACAAAATAGATAACGGGAATCGACTATTAGTGCAAAGGCTGCTGCCTATAATGGTTTCAATAATAATTAATATGCAGGATAGCTAGTCCTGTCACACACCATTTCAGACTAGAATTGCATCTGTCAGTCCAAATCCTGCCTCCATTTGAGGCATCCAGCCCCGAATCTAGTTAGACAGCTAACTGAATTAAAACAAAAATCTACAGATGCATGATAAATGCACAGGATGCTATGTCACACATGAATGACTCCTGCGCAGGCCAAATGACAGATGTATTTCCGCGACTCCAGGCCAGGCTCCAGCACAAACCACTCTTCATTTATCAATAATTGGGCCTTAATTTCATTTGGCAGTGGTGGAGCAGCATGCTCAGCTTCCTCTCCAATAGACGAACACTAATTAGACTTTTTTTTTGGGGGGGATGGGCACCAATCTTTTGATTTCATCTCAAGTAGTCAATGATAAGCAAAGTTAGAGCTTGTCCTTTGGAAGAGAAGGGTCTGTTTCACCCACAGCTCATTACTAGTGATAACATCTTTCAATGGGAGCTCCTCAAGTATTAATGTTTCGATAAAGATGAGAAACATGGGAGGTGCCAAGTGGGAAAAGAAAGATGAGGAAGGATTTTGGTTATACATGAAGTCTTTTAACTTGCGAACTCTTCTTACTCTTTGTTGAGTTTTGCTTTGCCTTTTAGGTCAATGTGTGTGTATTAGAGAGAGAGAGAGAGAGAGAGAGAGAGAGGCAGTGACAGAGAGATCCCACAGACAGACAGAGTGGTAAACAGGACAATTGTAGAACAATTCTTAAAATTTTAATTGTAGAAGGAGAAAGCCATTAGGATTATTTTTTCAGGTTACTGTGTGATCGGTTAGACCAATTTTAATGTGGTTGCTTTTATGATAAGTCAATCCATTATAATAATTAGTAAGATGCCCCATCAATTCCTAAAAGGATCCCCACTACCATCCAAGTAGCAAAATCTCCCCCAAAGAATGTCCAGTCATGGGTACAGAGAGCAAAGTCTACTGTGTATCATCCAAACTGGCCCCACAGTTACAAAAAAATACATGAAAATATCCACATATTGGCCCCTGTCCTCCTTCCATCTACATTACGGGGATTAACATTCCCTCTCTGGATGCCTGCGAGTCCAATTGTCATTTGTTCCTTTTTTTTAAGTAAGAAGCAAATTGGCATGGCAGATTGTGTACCATGGTTTTCCCCAGATAGAACTTTCTCCTTTTAAAGCAGTGGTTCTCAACCTATAGGTCACGACCCCTTTTTAACAATGAAAATACATTGTGGCATTAGGCTAGTTGCCCATTGGGGCTTAGAACTGGTTGTACTTGTCAGGTTCGCTTGAGCTTCTTGCATCTCCTTCCAAGTTCTACCCCAGGATGAGTGGCAAGGGGGTGCCCTACTTTTCCTCCAACTTCCATGTACAAGCTTAATGGAAGTAGGGTGCCCTACTGACCCTCTCTTGGGATGGCCCTATTCTCTGCCACTCAGATACCCTTCAATATCACATTTATTATTCTTCGTTGGCAGGGGGGAAGGCAGTGATGTTGTCCTGAGGACCGACTGCTATGCCCAGATGATCTATTGAAGTTGGCTGCCTGATCTAACATACAACATAATTGAAGAGGGTTAGGAACAGAATCCGTTCCCATTTCACCCCAGAAACTATGCCAAATTCAACAGAGAGCTCTCCATATGGTCTAACACAAGTGAGGTAATGTGTATATTATGCCATAATAAATGAAGTCTCATAGGTTTCAATGGCTCATAGTAGCTATCAGGAATCTTTCCTAGCAGCTCATGGGAAACTGAGCAGCATGCCATAAATGGGAAAGCCATAAATAATTTTGCAACTCAGCCACCAGGGCTGCGGTGAAATGCTGTGCTTGCATTATTGACTCTAAACACTGACAGCCATGTGAGCGTGTCTGCCATTTTGTAAGCAGGCTCCCCTGAAGAACACAGAAACACGGAAGGATTGGCAATTTACTTGGAAAAGATCTGGAAGCTTAGAGAGTTTTGAAGACCACGGTCTGGATATTGTGCTACTTGCAATTCTAGAGTAATAGGATTTGTAAAGACTGTTAACACTTGTATTTCTTAGGAGATATTTAATGAAAAAGATAAAAGAGTACTCCTGAGGTATATTGTGTTATAATTTAAAATATTTACTGACCTCGCCCCACTGACATTAGCTTTGACCATGTGATTTGGTTGGCTAACTAAACGTGAGTGAAAGTGTCGCATGCCAATTCCCAGCTAAGCTTTAAAAGCCACTCTGCCATTCTGTCACATTCTCTTTCTCTCTGACACAAGACCAGTAACATTCCAGATAAGGAATGGGTCACAAATCTGGGTACTAGAGTAAAGATATGGAACAGAGCCACAGCCAACAGGGCCAACCTATAATGAACATGTAACATGAGAAGCATTAAACTATGGTTGTCAGCCACAAAGATTTGGGGACACTTTTTTACTGCAGAATAATTCAAGCTGGCTAATATAAATCATTGTACCTATTTAAGATAATATGGAATTTTAATTCTGACTATTTTAACATAGGCATTGGAAATCTATTCTGAAAATAATGAGAGGATTGGGTTTTGGTGACATATATGCTGTTTTTACTACCATTGACTCTTCCACTTGCACATCATTCCTCAGATTGGCCAACAAAAGTTTGCAGCCAGCATGCATCTGCTGTTATTCTTGCATGTAAAAGCTAGTAGCATATTCATTTTCTCCTACCTGTGTGACCTCCTATTCATGCTTCCAATCCTTTCTTAGCAGTCTTTTCCCCTCCTGACCCTCATAAGGAAAAGGAGCCAATGCTTTAAGAGGAAGTATTCCACAATTTGCTGACATAGAGCAACCTACAATACATTAATACCACATGGTGATATCGTGGTCATTGCTATGGTTTGAATGTGTATTGTCCCCTCCCCAATTCATATCTTGAAATTAAGAGTAGGGTCTTTGGAAGGTAACTCCTGAGGATAGGACGCTAATCCTGTGTGGCTCCAGAAAGCCACTTTCTCCTTTTACTATGTGAAGACAGAGAAACAAGATACTCTCTGTGAAGGCATTATCAGACACTGAATCTGTCAGTACTTTGATCTTGGACTTCCCAGACTCCAGAACTATAAGCAGTAAATTTCTGTTATTTATAAATTACCTAGTCTGAGAAATTTTATTGTAGCAGTTGGGGTGGACCAAGATGACCATGTTGAGCTCACAATCTGTCATGTCCAGAAGGGATCAAATTGGTTGTCCAAAATCCCTTCTGAAAAAGGCAAAACTGGGGATACCAGATATGGGCAGAGGTTCCTAAAACTTAGGATGGGTTCAAGGACAATGCTAGTCTGGCTAAATTTCTTTGGCAAGTAGTGGCATGGCTGATGTCTCTGTGTAGGGATAGAGCCAAGGAATCAGCACCCTAAGAACACACTGAGCAGAGAGATGAAGTTCACTTACAAAAGAGAAAGTGGAGACCACAGTTCTGAAGGAAAATGGGAAAGGCAGCAAAGTGCAGTTCCCATGGGTTCTCCAGCCTTGCCCCGGGGCATTGTGTAATGTGCTTAAGGTTTTGCCCTTGCGTGTGGGAGTTTATGTTGAAACACAAAGCCATTTAAGTCCTAATCGGCCCAGCATGTTTACATGTTTATATGAACACAATTTTTCTCAGTCCATAGACTAGTGTTTCTATTGTACTCAGTCTCTAGTAAAGGTGAGCCTGAAGAACAGGAACCTAAACCTCTGTGTATCCTCCGATTCTTCACCAGGCGAGGGATCCCTGCTTCCAGGATTCCCCTCAGAGACCGGAACTATTGGCTGTTTCTTAGACCAGTGCTTATTTTCATTGAGCAAATTTAAGAAAATAAGGATGATGTAAATTGGGGTTTTCCTAAAGCATATTTAATTGATTTTATGTGGGTGTGATTTTGTGTACTGCCTACTTTTGTCTTTAAATTTACCTTTCTTTTTAACTTTCAATGGTTACATAGTAACCAAAGTACGAAGTATTTTGATATTCTTATTTGGAATAACAAAAAAAAAGTGGCAACCCTAAGTCAGTCTAATTTTTTTAAAGCTTAGAGAGAGATCTAAAGTCTGAGAAATATTGATCCCCACTATCCCAAGGTTTCGGCTGGATCATTTTCCTAGCCACCGGACAGCTAAGAGGGGTAGTAAGATTTACCAAGATACAAGTGCAATCATACTGAGAAGGCCCAGGTGATGGGCATTCACTGAACAGGAAAAGTTTATGATTTGGAAAAAGAGAGCTTTATTTCTCATGAAGATTTCAGCACATGGTGGCCATACTGGCAGGCTGGGAAACAGGGCTCCGGCCACAAGCCAGGAACATGTGCTTCAAAAGATGGACAAAGGGGACAGGATTTTATACTGAGCAGGATGGCTAAATATACACGTCTAACAAGCTATAGGAAAGGACATGAATATTTATGAAAAGGGAACTAAGCACCTGCTTAGCGGGGCGTTCTGGCCTATTATGGGGTTCATGTTTAAAAATGGCCACTCTCTGTGTCAAAAGGTGAAACAAGGACACAAAACTTCTCTCTGCAGAGATACAAAATCATTAACAAACCTGAGCCATAGAAGACAAAGGTTAAACCACAGCTGTTGCTCATCAGTTTAATTTACCGAGATCACTAGAATCTCAGTATATGTCTGGTATATATCCAGTGGCTTGTCTCTGATTAATAGAGTTTTTATCTTAAATTAAAACATTCTAAGACTTTAGACAACACTTCATTTCTTTAACCAATTACAAATCAAAGAGTCTTTAAAGCCACCTACAATCTGTAATCCCCCAGTTAAAGATCCCCTGCCTTTTCAGGCTAGACCGGTGTACGCCTGTCACGTACTGATGTATGACTTTCTGTGTCATTCCTGTCTCCCTGAAATGTACAAAACCAAACTGTAGCCCCACCACCATGAGACCACTTGCTCCAGGCTTCTGGGGTATGGCTTTCCAGGCCATGGTCACATATATTCAGCTTAGAATAAGCCTCTTTAAGTTATTTTATAGAGTTTGAGGGTTTGTTTGTTTGTTTGTTTTCTGTTGACAGCATTTTCTGTAGACTGTTAAGAACACTTCATGGTTGGTGGTATTTTATCAGAAATGAATCTGGTATAATAAAGCCTGGTGGCCATTAGTATGAGATGGATAAAATGACGCATGTCCAACCTCCCATCCCATCATTGTGGGACACTAAGTTTAAAGGTTTCTCTGGGTTTCCCTTGGCATTTTTTTCTGCCTTCAGATCCTTGTGGTTGGGAGGATTCAAAATAAAGACACCAATTTATTTTATCTGGGCTTTCAAGGACTCTGAGGAAGCATATGTTATATTTTCCCTTCTAGACTTTGAAAATGTTCTTGTGGCTTTTCTAATGAGAAGATAAATTTATAGAGTGCACTAAACTCTGTGAAAAGCAGAAGTCTATAATTCTGGGGTGACTTTCAGGAAATATAACTCTGGTACCTAAAGAGTTTATTTCATCTCATTCAGTTTTTGATTATTTAAGAGCATTCGGATTTCTATCAAAGTTAGGACAGTCTGTGCAAGGCTAAAGGGTGTATACAGCTGTCTTCAGCCCCCTTACTGTGCACTGCTCACCTTTTTTATTTTGGGTAGAGTTTATTCTCAGGCTCCCAATGACTGGTACTGAATATACGTCCTTTGGAATATCTATGCTGGTTAGGATTCATTGTTGTTAGCAACAGAAAACAATTGTGACTACCTTTAAATAAAGGAGTGCATTGGAAGGATAGGATATGGGGTAGTTCTTAAAATCAGAAGACATATAGAGAAAATAGAGCTGGGAAAGGGAAGAGTAGCTCTAGGGCTCTAAATGGCAGGAACTAAATGACACCATGGGATGAATCAATTCCAATTTCTCTCTCTTTTTTTAAATTGTTGTAATGCTGGTCAATATTCAAATTCCAAAGAAAGTCTTATATGTTGGCTAGCACCATTTGCCCATTCCTGCCCTAAAGATAGCAGAACATCTGACTTGACAGTTTCACCAGGAGTATATGCAGTGGGGGAGTGAAAGTTCCCCAAAAAGGAAACAAGGAGGCTTCCAGAGGGCAAAGGAGCAATTCTGAATGGGCAGAACAACAGATGTCCACTTTTGCCTCCAATTTTCTGCATTACAGGCTTAAGCCTCCCACACACCCCCAAATCAAACTTATCCTCAGCAAGATACGTCACCTATAAACTCATAAACCCACAGGTCTCAGTGGCACATGCCATGTTAGCAATGGTAACATCTTAAAAATCATTTTATAGTAGCAAAAATTGACTCTCCCTAAGAGTAAGGACAATTCTGCATAGGAGGTGGCATTGCCTTGGGTTTTATCAGGAAGGAATTTAATAAACCAGATCAATGACCTCAGGGCAAACCTTTGGGTGTTAATATGACCAAAAATTCAGGCTTCTTATCTTATTACCACTCAGAAATTATTCACCAAGTGGAATATTTTAAGTAGCCAAATCATTGCAGCCAAGGCTCATTAGAGCTCTTACCGTTTAACTTAGAGGTAGCAAGGGAGGAAAAATGTCCTTTTTGAAGACTCTCTGGTGAGATTTAGCAGTTTAAGACAATCTTCTGAATGTTACAAGTTTTATTTGAAAGCTAACATAGCTTTTTATTTTTTACGACTGAACCAACACTCCACAAATTATCCTGTATGTCTTAGATCAACATATGCGGCAAATCTGGCCCTAAATATAACTATAACAGAGAATTTCTGAAGGAAATATAACTCTGGTACCTAAAGAGTTTATTTCATCTCATTCAGTTTTTGATTATTTAAGAATATTCGGATTTCACATTATTTTATAATATTTTATGCACTGTCACCAAAAAAAAAAAAAAAAGAAAGAAAGAAAGAAAAGAAACAACAACAACAAAAAAACCTTAATGAGTTTTTAATGCCATGGGCCTTTATTGTCTCTTTTTTTTTTATACACATGGCCAATTTAATTTTCAGCATAGTAGAAAAAAAATTTTTTTTCACATTGCAAAGGGAAAAACAGCTTGTTAGAATTGGATGCATGACTTTTACAAAAGGGAGTAGGTGCCTCGTGTAAATGTATTATTATAGAATTTGGCAATAGATTAATTAGTTCTGGATTTTCCAGCAAATTATTCTATACTCACCATTCCCATGCAGGTCCCATAAAGTTTAAATGGAACTTAAAATATGTAATGATAACCCATGCCTTCTGTGCCCTTAATAATCATCTTCTCTCTCTCCTATTGATTATTTCACCAACCTGTCAGATCTTGGATGTCTAGTGCAGAGGACAAACATGCTGTCAGCCAGCAAGCAGGCAGGAAGGTAGGGGAGAGGGGCTGTTAGCAGGAGGGCTACCCTCGTCCCCTATAATCAATTGAATTCCTCTTAGTACTGTTCTCAGGGCACGTGGTTTGAGCTTGGAATGAGTCATTTACAGTCTGCTCAGAAATATGGAGTCATATGGAAAAGCGGATGCACATTGGATGAACAAAGATTTCCAAAGTATTCTATCTTGGAATCACAAAGGAATGGGGGGAGGTATTGAATCTTTGCAAAGCTGAAGGCCAGTAGACTTTCTCTACCATCCCTGCCCAGCCCATCCTTTTAGCCATTCCGGTGTTTCAAAACTGTAATACAATTACCTGAGGTTTGAGGGTCAGGCCCATCTTCATTTAGTCACAGCTAATGTCTATGTCCTGGCTCTGTCGGAAGCTCTGGGCCAACGGCCCAAATTCTCTCAATATGAATTTCTTTGCAGTAGAACTGTGAAGATTAAGTGAAATAACATATCAGAAACATTTTGCCTGCAGAAAGTGTTCCTGTAGTTCAAAAATTAGCTATCATTTAAAGGGAGACTATATTCAGGCACTTTGCATGTAGAGATTTTAGATACTTGCTATAGAAAGACTTATTATTGCTCTTTAGCGCTGAGAACAGTAAAGTTCAGAGAAGCTGAACAATTTGAAGTTTGAACTCAAATCTTTTGACTCTAAAGTCTATATGCTTTCCTAGTAGGTATTGGCTATTTTTGCTTATAAAGAATAAAAGCCAGTCTGTTTGTTCAAGTTCTGCACACCCATACCAAAATTGGAAGCGTGTGCAAGAAAGTGTGCACATTCAATATTCTTTGATGAGAAGGAAGGATGCATACAGCCATACTATGATATGGCTGAATTCCACTTGGATTCGAAGGGCCCCTCCATGAAGCTATTGGAAGAGCCATGCAGCTTTTCAGTACCTAGCCCTTTGGCTGTCTTCAGGCATGAAAGGAGATATCATTTAATAGTTAAATAAATGACAATATATTTAGTAATAAAATTTGAGACTCCAAAATTTAATCAAATTTGAATTGCAGGAGATTATATCAATTATTAAATTTTCAGAAATATTTTCTTTGTCTTCTTAGCAATAATTATGTTTATAAAATCCCAACTAAATTACTATAATAACAGAAAGCCATTTCTTAACTCATTTAAATCCCTTCCCTATTTGTTCTTTGCATTTATTTATCAAATCCAGGAAATATTTGTCATGAATCTTGTCAAATGAAATAATTACTTTTATTTCATTTGGCCTGACCATCAATGAATATGATTTCATTATATTCATTTATTTGCTGCTAAATTGCTTTGCCTAGTTACCTGTGACAATGGCTATGTGCAGTTTCTGTGGTTTGGTGGTAAACTATCTTTATAGTAAAAACACTATGCATTTTTCAAATAATTATCTTACAATTCATTGTCAGGTCACTTGTCAATGTTCTCACAGATATGAAGACAAAGACAGTATAATTTTGTTTGCAAGTATGTTTTATTAGCAAGTCTCTATTCTCTCAGACCTTCAAACTCAGAAGGTTTTCAAGACCTTCTTTCCATACATTAAAAGTATTTAAAGAAAAGAAGAATCTACATTTATTGAACAACTACAAAGTGCCAGGCACTGTGTTCTGTAGATAATGTTCTAACTGATTATCCTCCTTTAATAAGAGATCCATGGCATCAGGCACCAAGTGTGACGTGCAATGATTTGAATGCTTTTATTCTCCATGAATATCTGCTTTGAAGTGCCTCAGGATGGTAACTAGATCTGAGGTTATTTTGAGTTTATAATCATGTAGATCATAAGTGCAAGTGAAAACCTCAACTTATAACCAAAGGTTTTAGCCATAAGCCCAAACATGTTATAACAAATGTATCTTCAAGAAAGAGTCCCTAAAAAAGGATTATCTCCTCAAAATGGGAAAATAGGTTTTTATATCCAGACTCATTCAAAGCTGATGGTTCTTACACTGAAGTGAGAGGATTTCAGCTTAGATCCTAGAGTTGTTAATGTGATCTTGTATTTTTAAGAGGGCTATCAAAGAAGCTCATAAAGGTTCATAGATATCAATAATATGGTTTAGACAGTTTTTGATGAATTCTGTGTAAATTAATCAAACCCATATTGAATAAATCTCTAAAAAAATACACACAAGATTAAATAACTGGTTTGAACCAACTTAAAATACTTGAAGAAAGATTCGTGACAATTTTTTCCAGGTCATCTGTCTAGCGTTGAGAATTTAAAATCAGATTTGAAATTTTATAAAAGTTCTTAAAGTTAGTTCATCATCCTACCAAAAATCCTTTAGCACAGTTGTAGCCCTCCATCATCTTGAACAGAACTTCACTCAGTAATGATCAATCAAGTTATGGTTGCCATAGATGTTGCTTTTTATAATGAGGGCTTCCAGGAAACCTACAGATTTCTGGCTTCACACTTGAAGCTGATGTGCATCAGTAGAGAGTAATTAACAAGGCCCCCTCTATTCTACATCGTAGTGTAGACAAACATTACGAACAAACTCGAAATAGACGTTCAACCTAAATACGAAAGTGAAAACCATAAAATTCTTAGGAAAGAACATAAGAGTAATTCTTTTTGACCTTGAATTTGATGATGGTGTCTTAGATTTGACACCAAAAGTGTAAATGACAAAAGAAAAAAAAAGATAAATTGAATTTTTCAAAATTAAAACTTTTCTACTTCAAAGGATACCATCAAAAAGATGAAAGGATAACCCAAAGAGTGAGAAAATATTTCCAAATTATATAACATAAGAGACTTGTGTCCAGAATATGTAAAGAACTTTTACTACACTACAATGAAAAGACAACTCAATTTACAAATGGGCAAAGAATTTGTATAGACATATACAAATGGCCAATAAGCACTTGAAAAGATGTTCAACATCATTAGTCATGAAGGAAATGGAAACCAACACCATGGGGTATCACTTTATACTTATAAGAAGGTCTAGAATTGGAAAGACAAGTGTTGATGAAGATGTGGAGAAATTGGATCCCTCATGTACTGCTGGTGGGAATGTGAAATGAGGCAGCTACTTTGGAAAATAATTTGGTAGTTTCTTAAGAAGTTAAACATAGAGTTACCATGACCTAGCAATTCCAGTCCTCCATATATACCCAAGAGAATAGAGAATTAAAGGCATGCATTCATACAAAAACCTGTATGTGAATGTTCACAGCAGGACTATTTGTAATAGCCCCAAAGTGGAAACAACCCAAATGTTCATCAGTTGATGAGTGGATAAACAAAAAGTGATCTATCCCTACAATGTGATATTATTTAGTAGTGAAAAGGGATGAAGAATAAGATACGCTACAACGTGGCTGGACCTTTGTACATTAAGTTAAGTGAAAGAAGCCTATCACAAAAGGACACGTGTTGGATGATTCCATTTATCTGAAATGCTCAGAAAGGACAAAGCCATAGAGACAGAAAGAGCATTAGTGGTTTCCAGGGACTAGGGATAGGAGAAGAATGGGGAGTGACTGCTAATGGGTAATGGTATTTATATTAGTCATTCCAGCTGCTGTAACAAAATACCATACACAAGGTGGATTAAACAATAAAAATTTATTTGTCACAGTTTTGGAGGCTGGAAAGTCCTAGATCAGGGTGCCAGCTGACTTAATTCCTAGTGAGGGCTTCCTGCCTGGCTTGCAGATGGCTGCCTGCACACATAGCCTTTCCTTGGTGATATGTAGGCATAGAGAGAAAAATATCTCCCTCTTCCTCTTCTTATAAGGCTACCAATGCTACCTGATTTGGGCCCCACCATTATAACCTCATTTAACCTTCATTATCTTCTAAAAGCTATAGTTCCAATATCCATCACATTGGAAAAGGGCTCCAATATGTGAAATTGGGGGTGGGGGGAGCAAATGTTCAGTTTACAACAGGATTTGTTTTGGGGGGTGCTAAGTATCTTGAAATTAGCTAGTGGTAATGGTTGCACAACATAGTGAATATACTAAAAGCCACTGAATTGTACACTTCAAATGATGAATTTTGTTGTGTATGAATGTATTACAATAAAGCTATTATTAACAAAACAGAAAGCAAACAAGACCCTCTTGAAACAAATAGTTCTTTCTATATGGTACATCATTGTGCGTGGCAGGTCCATAGGATTACACAAAGAGCAGCTTTTCACAAAATTGCTCCTTGCTTTCCAAAAGCACAGGACATGAGGCAATTGTCCTCTTTTTTGGCATTCACAAAGCACAAGATACTGACGAGTGGATGGCTGTTTAATTCATCTTATTTTAATCTTTTTGACATTTCTGCTAAAGAATACTTGCTCCAGGGCAAGAGTGGAGGTTCAATATTTTTAGTTTCTAATGACCTCAGATGTGTTCCATGTGCTGCCCAGTTCTATGCATGTGTATGTGTTAGCCATGGAGACTAGACATACACACACACACATTCAAGGAATTACCTCAGAAGGAAACCTTTGAGCAGCCACAGCAGTAGGGAGTGGGAGATCATTTAATATGTTGCTATTGGGATAAAAATAGGATTCTTCATTACTGCACATCCTCCCTGAACAGTTAAGAATTCTTCCCCTATGTGTGGTATACTTGAACCTTGAAAATGTACTTGGTTATTTTGGAACTTATTCCATAGGTCATCAGTAGATCAAACATTGGTTCTTAAGCAGAAATTCAGGCCCATTATGTTAATAGAACCCAGCCAATTTACTATACATCTGCATTCCTGACTCATAAAGATGACCTAAGTGTGCAAAGGCTTCTTTTAACACTCAAATCCCTGCTTTGATGAGTCATCTAACCCCACACTTAGAAAGATGATGTCTTCATAGATAATGAAGGACTTATTTATCCCACTACCTATAGTACACAAAGTTTCCAAAGAAATTTGGGCTGAATTGATTTTCAGCATCAAGTTTCAGAGTATCCTAGGATGTCACATACCATTGTTTTTGTCTCACACTACCCTGGGTTAAGGTCTTCCTATAAGGGATAATATGTGAAAGAAGTTTTGAGGGAGAATCTCCCTGATTATTACCAGGCAGAACTACAAGGGGGTACACTCCAGGAAAAGAAAATTGCATGTGCATGTGAAGTTTGGAGGCAAGGAAGGGCATGAATGGGATCAAAGATTGCATGGAGGGAATAATGTGGATTAGATTGAGAAGGCAAATAAGACTTAGATTAAAAAGTGTCTTGACTTTGTGAAAAGAATTGAAATTTTGATTTTTTGAAAATCAAAAGAATTGATTTTTTTTAACAGGAAAATGACACAATTAAAGGATTTCCCCCACCCCTTCATTAAGTGTCATTTTGTTTTTTAGAGTCCACCCAGCAGTCATGAGGGCTGGGTGAGGATTACATTGAAGGTGAGTAAATAAGAAGGCAAGAGACATTGTGAAGAAAGTTCTGGTAATTCAGGGGAAAAGTAGTGAGAACCTTAGGCACAGGAAGTGAATATGTTCAAGAAATAAGAATAGAATCAATTGATCCTCAGAAGTAAAAGAAAGAGAAGATAGAATTAAATATAATGCCCAGAGTTTCTGTAATGAAGAAGGTCAATAAAGGAAAATACTTCGAGGAGAAAACAAGTTTTGTCCTTGACATGTTGCATTTGAGGTATGCAATGGATAGCTGGAAACATGTTTCTGAATTTCAGAAACATGTCATCAGAAATGCATATATGCATTTAATAATTAATGCATATGATACATTTAAGATATTACAGAAAATACAGAATTCTAGGTAATGTTAATAGGTGAGCCCTAGGAAAGGAAGACAGGTTAGAGAAAAGCAAATACAGGAGCCTGGAAAGGCATTATCAGAAAGGTTGAAAAGAAGCAAGAGATAGCATTGAGCAGAAGTAAGAGGAAGTGATGCCATCAAAGTCAATAGAAGTGAGAGCACCAAGAAGGGACAGTGAGTAAAACCTGCTCTTAGAGGAAGTGGGAGGTTTAGCCACATGATGAAGTAAGTACAGCAGACAGGAAGTTAAGGGAATGGTTTGTTTAGTTGGTTTGTTCTATGAAGAGACTTTTATGTTTTGGGGCTGGAGGGAAGAGATGGAAGAGGTCGAAAATATTATCTCATTGAGAAGGAAAAAAAATGCACAAATTGCATAGTCTTAAAGAGCAATACAAGTCAATACATAGTGTCACATCACTTGAATTGATGAAGTAGATTACAATAGCCTCCAAAGATTAAAGATTTCAGAAAGGCACAAAACAGCCCTACTGCACATCTCTATCCCCAAGTTAAGAGGCTTTGGAGGTATTCATGCTTCCTCTTACTTGAGTTGATCCTCCCTTCTTATTTGCAATCATTTCTACATGATAATAATATTACCTCTGAAGAAGCTTTATTGTAAAGAGTGAAAATGACAAGAAGAGTGTCAGTTGGTATTTGAAGTACATTTCCCTGCTATTTTTATTTCTCGGGCTCCAATCAGTGTCCTTTCTGCAAGATAGTCAAATTCACAAGACCACCAACTACCTTACATTCTCCATAAGCGTTTCAGTGATGGATTATATGTCTTGGGAAATGTGGAGATGCTTTCCTTAAGGCTATTTTAAGAATTGTTCTTATAACATGGTTCATCAGGTATTAAACTAGGTAGAATAAATATAAGGAATTTTTCTTGCATGGAGTTTTTCTCCACTGGCTGTCACCTTGGTGAAGAATACCATAAATCACCCTGACAGCTCTACTGGCTGGTCCAGAGTTGTTCTGCCAAAGTGGAGAGTTGGAAATTAGTTTGAAATTCACAAAATATTGCCTCACTTCTACTCCTTCCAGAAATTATTTCCAGATTTGCTAATGACATATATCCAAGGAATGGAGAATGAGGAAGATCAAGGTTATGTTGACAAGGATACAGAATCATTTTCGGAAAGTGGAAGGAGCTAAGAAATTTAATGGAATAGGAGATTCCAACATAATCAAAACAACCTAATGACCAAAATGATCAGATACGTTCCCCCACTAAATGGTATTTGTATAACACATTATACATTTGCATAGATTGCAACTCATGATTCTCATATCAAATTTGCATTAGATATTTTTTCCCCTGTGATACAAAAACAAAAACTGAGACTACCCAAGATTCTAAAGCCAGGGAGTTGGTCACATATTTGTATACCAGTCTTCTGCCCCAAGACCATCTGTACTTTTTCTGCCATGTCATAGTTATTACCTCTTTGATTGTGTGCAAAAAGAATACTCTTATCTGGTGGTTGCTGGCATTGTGAATGTTGTAGCCCTCACTGCACTTGAATAATAATAATAGCTCACAATTGCTGAAAACTTAAGATGTGTCATGCTGAGCATGGGCAGAGCTCTATGGTCTTTATATTGAATCTATGAGCCAAGTACTTTTATAATTCCAATATTGGGGATGATAAATCCAAGGAATTGAGAGGTTAAGGACCTGTCACATACCAAGTAAGTGGAGGAAGTGATGGGTGCCAGGTCCTGTGCCAAATGGTTTTACATGGATTATTTCATTTAATTTGGATCATAATCCATGTTAGTACCCTACTGGATATAAACCTCCTCTCCGTTTTGCAAAGATGCAAAATATAAAATTTGGAGATATGTAAGAGAGCCATATTCAAATCAGTTATGAGTTAGTATGAAACAAAGTTCTGTCCACAAGGAGTGAATACTGATACCTAAATAGGTAACTTGTATAGAGTATCTAGGACATTAGGGGTACCACTGAATAAATGACTTGAATCATTGAATATTATACATATAATTTCCCAAATATTTCCTTGAAATTTTATTGTAGAAGCATTTTTTCTGTGAAGAACATCTAATTTCCTGATTACTAACATACTCTGGATTATTCTTGATATATGAGTTAGTTTTGTAAACTTTAATTATATTGATGAGGCCTTTACAGATGACCAGTCCTGGATTTTTGCTGCTATATCTGCCAGATTCTTTTCTTTTCTTTTCTTAACTTTCTGCTTCTACTTTGCAGACTGCTGGTTATTGTTCATAGTCTGCTATGGACTTGAAAATCAGTCAAACATTTTGTAAATTATGATTAGAGTATGAATATGCACTTATAAATCTTAGTAACATACACATAAATAGAATATATTTTTAAAACCTACAATTAACTATTGGTAAAATCGTACATAAGATGTCTAAAGAAGACAAAAGCAAATTTTAAAAATGTTTTATACTTACAGGAAAAAGTAAGGAAACCTAGGTAAAGTTTGAAAATGTATCAAATTTCCCTAGGAAACACAAAATATTCATATCGTAATTAAAAATAAAGTGAAATGATATTCTTTCCACCAAAGACACATATATAGGAGAATAGCTTGGATGCATTGAAAATTAAATGAAGGTTAATAAATTCCAAGCAAAAACCAACAACAAGAAAGTCAGAGTAGAAATGTCAATGTTATACAAAGCAGAAAAGTAGAAGTAATAAGGTAAATTTATATTGATAAATAGAATTTGTATATCAAGTATAAAATTATACAACCATTATATATCAAACCAAACATAACTATATTCCACAACTTTACCTTAGACATTTCAGTCAATACTGAGCTATATATATGAAGATGATCCTAAAAGACTGTAACAGATTTTTTTTATTGTTTTTCAATCTCAGTTCTTGAAATTGGTCTATTAAAGAGATCTATTTCTTTTTTGTTAAGTCTAGGGAGAGGGTGTGATTCCAGTATTGATCCACTTCCTCCACATTGTCAAATTTCTGGGCATAGAGTTTCTTGTGGTACTCAGAGATGATCTTTTGTATCTCTGTGGCATCTGTTGTTATTTCCCTTTTATTGTTTCTGATTGAGGTTATTAGACATTTTACTATTCTGCTTCTAGCTAATCTGGCCAAAGTTTTATTTTAATCAACAAAAAAAGATCCAGCAATACCATCTATCACTGGGCAAGAGACATGAACAGAACTTTTTCTAAAGAAGACAGATGAATGGCTAACAAACATGTGAAAAATGTTCATTGTCCCTAATCATCAGAGAAATGCAAATCAAAACTACCCTGAGATATCACCGAATCCCAGTGAGAATGGCCCACATCACAAAGTCTCAAAGCTGCAGATGCTGGCATGGATAAGGAGAGAAGGGAACACTTTTATACTGCTGGTGGGACTGCAAACTAATACAACCTTTTTGGAGAGAAGTATAGAGAATCCTCAAAGAACTCAATAACTGAGTGTTAGACCTCCCATTTGATCCTGAAATCCCATTACTAGGCAGCTACTCAGAAGAAAAAAATATCCTTTTACCATAAGAATATTTGTTCTAGACTTTTTTAATCATAGCTCAATTTACAATTGCCAAAATGTGGAAAGAGCCTAAATGTCCACCAACCCAGGAATGGGTTAACAAGCTGTAGTATATGTATACCATGGAATACTAGTCAGCCACTAAAAAAGATGGAGACTTCACATCTTTCGTATTCACCTGGATGGAGGAGGAACACATTCTTCTTAGTAAAGCATGACAAGAGTGGAGAAGCAAGTATCCAATGTACTCTATTCTAATATGAAGGCAGTAGATGCTAATATAAGAAGGGGGGTAGAGGAATGAGCATGGAGGGAGGAGGTACGAGGTCACAGTGTATGGCACACCTCTTGGGGGCGGGACACAATTATAAGAGGGCCTTTATATAACAAATGTAATCTGCATAAGCTAATTCTTTGTACCCTCAATGAATCCCAAACAAACAAACAAAAAAGACTTTAAAAGAGCTGAAAACATTATAGCCCCTGGAATGTGATAGCTGAAAACATTGCAGTCACTCATGTGATTATGGGAATCCTCATGTAAATAAGCCTACTGTGTTGCCAGTTGTATAAAAGTATAGCACATAAAATTATGTGCCACACAGAATACTTGATAATGATAATAAACAACTATGTTACTGGGTTATGTATTTAGTATATTATACTTTCATTGTTATTTTAAAGATCCCCCATTTGTTATTGCTACTAAAGGCTTTCCAGTGGGAAAGACATGGAGGTGCAAGACAGTGATATTGATGATTCTGACCCTGTGTAGGTAGGTCTAGGCTGAGGTGTATGCTTGTGCTCTAGTTTTTAACAAACAACTTTAAAAAGTAAGAAATGAACAAACAAACAAACCCAGAAGGCTGGGCACGGTAGCTCATGCCTATAATCCTAGCACTCTGGGAGGCAGAGGGGACTGGATTGGCTGAGCTCAGGAGTTTGAGACCAATCTGAGCAAGAGCAAGAGCCAGACACCATCTCTAAAACTAACTGTGCATTGTGGCAGGCACCTGTAGTCCCAGCTACTTGGGAGGCTTGGGATCTACTCAAGAGGATCGCTTGAGCCCAAGAGTTTGAGGTTGCTGTGAGCTATGATGCCAGGACACTCTACTGAGGGTGACAAAGTGAAACTGTGTAAAAAAAAAAAAAAAAAAAAAAGGAAAAAGGGCAGCGTCTGTGGCTCAACAGAGTAGGGCGCCAGCCCCATATGCCAGAGTTGGCAGGTTCAAACCCAGCCCTGGCCAAAAAGGAAAAGAAAAAATTAATATAGTAATAGCTATAGAAGAAGGATATAAAGAAGGAAAATATTTTTGTATAGCCTTACAATGTGTTTGTGTTTTGAAGTCAGTGTTATTACAAAAGAGTCAACAAGTCTTTAATGTAAACAGTTCCAATAAGCTAAGGTTAATTTATTACTTAAGAAAGAAAAATTTTAAATTAATTTAGTGTAGCCTGTAAGCACAGTGTTTAGAAAGCCCACAGCAGAGTATAGTAATGTCCTGGACCTTCATATCCACTCACACCCTTGCTTACTGACTTTTCCAGAGCAACGCCCAGTACTGCAAGTTCCTTTCATGGTAAGTGCCATAGACAGGTGCACCATTTTTTTGTCCTTTGTAACATAATTTTACTGTACCTTTTCTGTGTCTAGATATGTTTAGATATACAAATACCTGCCATTGTGTTACAATTGCCTACAGCCTTCAATACAGTATCATGCTGGACTGGTTTGTAGCCTCAGAGCAACAGGCTGTACAGTATGACTGGGGAGTGTCATAGGCTGTACCACCCAGGTCTACCTAAGTGTACTCCACGGTCACACAACAACATAATCACATTTGAAGTCGTGTCTCCACAGGGAGGCATGACTATAGTGGTAAGAGGGAAATCTGTGTTTGGGCAAAATCAGTGAATAAGATATAACTGGGACAGAGTTCTGCATGACTGAAAAAACTCATGAAGAATTGCTAACATCCATCCTCTAAATCAGGTTGCCTGACTGTCCACAGTCTCACTTTAAACAAGCAGTGTTTAAAGTAAGGTATGAAGAGTCCTATCTCTTTCCCAAATAGGCTATAAAAAGAACAGTCTTTAGGAATTCTAAACTACAAAAGTGAACGTGCATCCGAGAATCGCTAAACACTTGGGAAAGGTAACGAAAAGGCAGATGCACCAAACACAATACATGGAAGAAATGACAACAGAGGAATTGAAAGGAACAGAACAGTCTTTGACTGTTATAAAGTCTGCACAAACTTAAAAAAATTAATATGTATTATCCTTAGAAGGGTACAAGAAAGCATTGCTTCTTTTATTCTATGGAAAGACTCATCTAGATAATACAGGAATTATTAATAGAAGCTGATTATTGAAATTTGAGCTCAATAAGTTGGACAGAATACAATAAAGTATACTACCAGAAATGAATTAGGGAGGTTCCAAAAAGAAATGGGGACTTCTCTAAACATAGTATGAGAGGAAAACAATTAAGATGAGGCAATAATTGAGAGACATGCATAAAATATCCAGAAGCTTTAAGATTTATCTGGTAGGAAATCTAGAAAGAGAAAATAGAGAAAAAGAAAAGGAGTATTACATAAGCAAACAAAAATGTATCATTTCTCAGAACTGAAGAAATAGACATGAGTTACTATTAGACTGAAAGTCTCTACCAAACTTATTTAAATAAGTCAAAAACAAACAAAACTCCCAAACCTACTCACAATGTAGTGAGTTCAGGACAATGAAAAGAAAATCTAAAATGTTTCCTCAAGAGAAAACAAGATGATCTACAGCACAAAAAGAATCTGATTTTGATCTGCCATCCCAGATGCCCCGAAGGAAGCCCAGGGTGAGTTTTCTAGAAAGGTAGAGTAAGATCATTCAAAAATTCACTTCTCAATAAAGCCATTGAGAATACTGAAGAAAACTGTCAAAGTCAACTTTTTTAGAAATCCAGATATTTACCAAACTTTTGAATCATTGAGGTGCATCCGTGTTTCTAAATGGCTGATGCTCAGGAGTGACGGTGTACATGCATATTGGTTTTTCTATTGCTCATGGAGCATCATAATTTAGTGGCTTGAAGCAGCATAAATTTATTATCTTACAGTTCTGCAGGTTACAAGTCCGACATAGGTCTAAAGGATTGCATTCCTTTTTAAAGGCTCTGGGGAATGATATGTTGCTTTGCTTTTTTAGCTTCTCGAAGCTGCCCATTTGCCTGGGCTCATGGCCCCTTACCTCATTTTCAAAGCCATAGTTCATCTTTCTGTCCTTTCTTCTGTGACTAATTTAAGGGAGGGTTTCTCTCTTAAAAATGAGATAGTAAAGTCAGATAATAATGGAAATGTTGGTATATTTAACTACAAGAAAATATGAATTATTTAATTAACCCAAATGAGGTAAAATACTATTAAACAGAGGAAATCAGTTTGATTCAGCATCTTTTTCATCGTCCTCCTACTCTTCATCATCTTCATCTTCCTCTTTTTTCTTGTTTTATCCAGACTTGACGACTCCCTTTTTTGTTGCATGAAACTTTCCTTTAGCTCAGTGCGCTTTTCTGTATTTTTCCTTCAGCTTTGCAGCCTTCTTTACTTAAGGCTTCCCATCACCTGCAAATATGTTACTTCCCATCTCTCCCAGTTTCTCTGCAACATCACCAAAGGATAGTCTGAAATGGTCTCCTTTGATTTGGGAGTGAAACTCAAAAAAGAACAAGAAAGAGACTGAAGGAAGCCATGGGTGTTTTGGGATCCTTGAACTTCTTTTTTGTTTCCTCTTTAGGTGAGATACAGGTTTTCATTTCTATTTTATAAAGGGCTTTGTCCATCTTCACCATATCTTTCAAATCTTCCTTTCTCTTTAGCAGTCATGGTCTTCCAACTCTCTAAGCACTTCTTAGAAAATTCTGGGAAGTTGACTGCAGCATCTGGGCACTTCTTATACTCCGCTGGACAAGTTTGCAGAAAGCATGGCTGTGATGATATCTTGCCTCTTGGTTTCTTTGGATCTCCTTTGCCTGTGTTTAGTTGTTTTTCCTTAGCAAAGCACAGAGTCACCCAGTGCCCATCTGGCTCTCACTTGCCTTAGCTCTATTTCTGTATGTTGGTTCTGGGAAGTTTTTAAAAAATTTCATGTCTTTGAAGCATTTAACAACTGCCCCCCACCCACAGCACTCACTCTTTTGAAAGAAAAAAATTGAAAGGGAGGCTAGGCTGGGCACCATGGCTCACACCTTTAATCCTCACTTTCTCTCTCGCTCTTTCCTTCTTCCTTCCTCCCTTCCTCCCTCCTTCTTTTCTTTCTTCCTTTCTTTCTCCTCCCCTCCCGTCCTTTCTCTCTCTCTCTCTGGAGACAGAGTCTCATTTTGTTGCCTCTGGTAGAGTGCTGTGGCATCACAACTTACAGCAACCTCAAACTTAAGGCCTTAAGAGATTCTCTTGCCTCAGACTCCCAAGTAGCTGGGACTACAGTTGCCCTCCAGAGCACCTGGCAATGATTTTTAGAGATAGGGTCTCACTCTTGCTCAGCCTGGTCTCAAACTCCTGGCTTCAAGCAATCCGCCACTATTATTTGGGATCTTTCTATTATAGCAATTAAACCTACACCCTGCCTAATACAGATAAGTACCAGAAATCTAAAGCACACATCACCACATTATTTATTGATAATCCTTACTAAGGCAGCCTCAATAAAGGCAAAGATGCCTGTTATTACTGCAACAAATCAAGGAGAAAAATTGATTTTTCACTGCTACAAATTATACTTGAAAACTAGCCAATGCAATAAGGAAATAAAAAGAATGAAGAAGGAGTGAAAAGAACTAAACTGATTTTGCATTCGAATGCATGATGATTAATCAAAAAATTTGAAAGAATCAGCTGAAAAATTATTAGATGTTTCTCCTACAAATCCAATGTAAGTTCCCTATGAAAGTGACTATACAGAAATAATATATAGTTTTAAAATGACATGCTAAAAAAAAAGATGTACTTCATTTTCACTATAGAATTTTAGATACCTATAAATAAATATAATAATAAATATTCCAGACCTATATGAACAGAAATATGAACTTATATTGAGGGAACTTGAAGATGACCTTACTAAATGAAGAGAAATCCTATGTCCCCTGATTAAAAGACAATATTAAAAAATAAGTCAATCTCCCCAAACTAACCAAAAATACAAAACGACTGCAATCCAAATCCCAAAAGCAATATCTTTAGAGCAGTGGTTCTCAAGCTGTGGGTTGAGACCCATAGGAACTGTATTGAAGGGTTGCAGCATTAGGAAAGTTGAGAACCACTACTTTAGAAGCTCTCTACAAGTTCATTTCAGAGTTCATTTGAAATAGACAATACAAAAGATTGGCTGTAAAATATTTTAAACATAACAGTTAAAATAGACTTTCCTTACGTGTTATCAAAATGTCATATAGAGTAATTAGTACAATGTTACATTAGATCTTAGAAAAAATAAAGTCCAAGGATATATGTGTGTGCTGTATACAGACACATACACGCAGTTTTAGAATATGGTAATGGAGACATTTCCAAACATGGCAATAAATTATGTAGTTACTATAACTGGGACGACGGGATTTTTCAGTAGGAAAAATACAAACTTATGTTTTTTCCCTCCCATAATATTTAAAAGTTAAATTTTACCTAGATAAAAAATGTAAACATTTTTTAATCTATAGTGCTGAAGAATAGAAAATTAGAAGAAAATCAGAAGACAAAATGAAAACTACAATATTGCCGCATGAAAATGAATAACCTATTTTTTAAAAAGATGATACAATAATGTTAAAAAGAGAAGAAAGAGCATGAGGGAAAATTTTTCAAAGTCTATAGCAGACAAAGATTTAATATATGTATATACAAAGAGATAAAGTAAAATAAACCCAACTTAAAATTAAGAAATGAATATGAAGAGGCAATTCAGAGACAAAATGCACATGGGCACAAACATTGGAAAATATGTTCCACTTCACTGTAATTAGGGAAATACACATTAAAACAGCATTGAAATTGTATTTTTCACCAGATTGGCAAATATTTTAAATTTTCATAGCATCCAGTGTGAGAAAACAATTTCTCATTCACTGTTAATAGGAGTGTAAATTGGTGCAGCCTTATTCAAGGACAATTTGGCAGCAACTATCAAAATTAAAATTATGAATACACTTTCACCCACATTCCAGGAGCTTATCCTAGAGAAATACTTGCAAATAAGCACAAAGATTTCTTCACGAATTTGTTTTGGCATCATTTTTTAATCATTGTAAAAATTTTAAAGTGACCTCAATACTTTCCCAGAGGGGTATTTACTGACATAAATAGTTTTTATCCTTTCCATTTTACTTTTTTTAAATGAGAATATATTCACATACCTATGCATGTAAAAACAACACGTAGTATAAGGTGATAATGTTAATGGGGAAAAAATCCATGCTGTGACATAATATGTCTACATTGATGTGATTAATTATCAATGTTAAACACCTACATTGAATGAAATCACAATTAAAATGCTACCAGGAATTTTAGAAATTTAAAATCATTCTAAATTTTACCTTGAATAGCAGCAGCAATAATGGACAAGTAAATTATGGAGCTTTTACTAAGTAAGTGCAATGTGCAGATATCATCAGTAATAGTTTAAAAAATTGCACTAAAATGTAAAATGCTTATACAAGATGTTAATTGAAAAAATACTGAAATGCCCTCTTTGTGTGATACAATCTCAGATAATGCAAGAGTTAAAATATATATATATATATATAATGACAGAAAACAAATACACCAGAATCATTAAGTGATTTTATGTGAATGATGTTACCCCCCCTTTTTTTTACATTTTTCTTTATTTTCCAAACTTTCTAAAATATCTGTCGATGAAAACAAAACTTTATTTTATTAAACTGTTTGGAAAAGCTTGATGGCACATTCTGCAACATAAGCTGCCCATGCACAGGGCTCTGGGGATGCTAATTAGAAAATGATGAGTTAATTAAAGTTGTGTGCTCAGTCTCTATGGCAAGGATTTCTTTTAATCCTACATTAGTTTTCTCTCCATTTGCAGAATGTGGTTTCTGGATGAAAAACTGAGAACAGACTGACCCTCTGGCCACAGCTACTCACGTCAGGGACGCGAGTTGCAGGTGCATGCTGTCTGGTTTGGTCTGCCAAGTCAAAATAGTTGTGCTTCCCACTGTGGTGAGAGTTTCCAACTTCAGACAGCAACAGAAACTCTACACATTTGCCCTTTGCAAATGTATTGAAATACTATGGAAATTTACTGATTTTCCCTGATGTTTTTTTTCCGTGCTTTTATCACTGCCCTGAAAATAAACAAGGAGGAAAAGCTAGCATACCAAATGTGCCCTCCATTACTGGGCGAAAAGGATGTTTTCCTAAGTAGGGCTGCTGCTCCAGCGCTCCTGGCTTGACATGAGAGCAAACGGAGAGAAATATAAAAGCCATGCTTTCCCCCCGGCAGAACACGACTTTATTATAGAGACTTGTACCAAAGCCACCACCATACAGGGAATAGGGACACTGTCTCACAGGGAACAGCGGGCAGCCCGGAAACCCTGGGACCTAATCCCGTCCCAACTCGGTCAGGGGCTTTAGGCAACCACTTTGTTCTCTAGTTCAGCTTCTTCTCTCCCAAACCCCACCAAGGTATGTGAGCCTTAATTAGCCGCCGCTAATTAGGGCCACAAAGCTGAAAAGCACCATTGAACGTGGTAGTAGAGAGATAAAGCCTTTCATTATCTTTCAGCCAGGCTTCCATTCAAGATCGCAGAACACAGCCTGGGACTATCTCCTCACTGGCACAGCATTCCTGAACCAGTACCCTCCACAGTCATGCGCGCCCCAGTCCCTCTCCCTGCTCTGTGGCTTTTGTCACCCATAGGGACCCACAAGAGTCTGGCACAGAGGTAAGAAAGAGGATCTCCAAAGCATTCCAAAAAAGTCTGGAGGAACGGATTCTGAATGAGTACATATTGTGACCCTGGGCTGTAGCCCTTAATAAAACTTTCTCTACAGCCTTTTGTTCTTGGACGGGGGCCACGTAGGGCCATTTTGGGAGTAGAAGGGGAAAGACCCCCGTAACCATGGTATTTCCTTCTCACCCAAACAGGCAGCCAACATGGAGAGATTATTTTGTAAATATTTTGTAAGATATTTTGTGATGAATATTTTGTAAATAAGATTTCATTTAGTTACCATTTCCCATTTTTCCTATGCGTGGTGACTTTCAGAGTGACTTTGGGGATACCTTGTGATAACTAATTTAGCTAGCAGCACAGTCCTCAGAGCAACGCCCCGAGTCGGTCTCTGGACCCAGAGTAATAACTTCAGGGTTAACATCATGTGTGGAAACTTAAAATGTGCTCACTTGAAGTAGTCCCAAGGTCAGTATAAATTCCTGTAATTTGTTCCACGGTCAGACTGGCAGTCTTTCAAGGGTCTGTGGTGGGAATAAAGGTCATGCCATAATAGTAGTCCTGGGTCAACTAACCAGTAACCTTGACCCTGGGGAAACAGACCTGAGCTGGGGGCTGGTGCAGGGCTGGGTGCTGGAAATATAGAACAAGTGGAACGAATGGATGGATGTCAGCTCCTGCTTTCAAATAATCTCTAGCCATGTTAGAGAGATGCACTTCACAAATTTAATATGTATCATGCGGGATGTGTGACTAAGCCGAAACACTCATTGTATAGCTCACTCCCTGTAGAGTTTAGGGTGGAAGTGCTCTAACAAGTCAGTCACACTGTGACGGTCAGATTGATGGTGATGAGCGTGATTCGTTCACTATCCACAGAGCCCACTTAAGGTTCAACAGCCACTCTGTGAGGTGGCTGCTAGAATCCCCACTTTGCAGAATGACTTGCTCACACAGCTAGCAAGGGAAAGTTCAGACTTCAATACCCCCAATGCTATGCTTACTCATTGAATGATGAGGTTAGATGTCACAAGACACTGGGTCACAGGCTGCCCCTCATCGTGGCTCAAAGACTGTAAGGCACAAGCAGCCATGTGCTATGAGAATAAGATTCTTCCCTCACTTAAAAAATTAAGATATTGTTTTCATATCATAAAACTTATCTTTTTAAAGCATACAGTTCAGTAGTCTGTAACATACAAAGTTGTGCAATCATTAGCACTACCTAATGTCAGAATATTTTTATCACCCTAACAAGAAACCCCACCCATTAGCAGCCACTACCCATTGCCCCGCCCCATCCAGCCCTAGGCAACCAGTAATTGACTTTCCATCTCTATAGATTTGCCTACTCTGAATATTTTATATAAATGAAATCATACAAAATGTGACCTTTTGTATCTAGCTTCTTCTACTTGGCCTAGGTAGAAGAGGTTCATCCGTGCCATAGCATTCAAGGTTCATCCGTGCCATAGCATTAAGCAATACTTCATCTCTTTTTATTAGGGAATAAGAGTCCATCGCATGGATATATCACATTTTGTTTACCCATTTCATCCATTATTAAACATGTGGTTTGCTCCAACTTTTCAGCTATTGTGAATGATGCTTTGAGTATTTGTGTACAAGTTTGTACGTAAACATACATTTTTTTTTTAATTGAGACAGAGCCTCAAGCTGACACCCTGGATAGAGTGCTGTGGCATCACAGCTCACAGCAACCTCCAATACCTGGGCTCAAGCGAGTCTCTTGCCTCCACCTCCCAAGTAGCTGGGACTACAGGCGCCCGCCACAACGCTGACCATTTTTTTTGGTTGCAGCCGGCATTGTTGTTTGGCGGGCCCAGGCTGGATTCGAACCCGCCACAGGTGCCGGCCGAGCCTGAACACACTTGTTTTTAATTCTCTTGGATATGGACCTAGGAATGGAATTGCTGGATCATATGGTGACTCAGTTTAACTTTTTGAGGGAGAGCAATATTTGAAAAGGTCACTGTCAATGTTTTGGGCTTATTTTTTTGCACATAAATTGTAACACAAACTTTGATATTTAGAGTTATTTTTAAATGAGTTGCTAAACATTATACAAGTGCTTGCCATGCACAGGTTCAAAGAAGAAAAGGCCCACAGGAGAAGAGAATAGTCAAAGAGAAATGTTGCTGTGATGGTTGTTAATTCCTCAGCAGAAGAGCTGGCGTGCAGATGCCCAGAATTGAGCAGAAACAGCTGCTTGTTGTGTCCTTTCTTTGGTAAAGAATACCAAAGAGGCTGGAATATCTGAACCGACTTGTTGTTAGACAGCTTTGTTAAAAGCCACTGTGGATTCCACAGCACCCCGAGGAGTTGCGTTTTCCATCTTTTTATCTTGATTTAAATTGAAGAAAAAAGAGAGGCAAAAGGAGTGTGGGGGGCTGGAGTCTTTCTATTGTCGGGAATGTTTTTTCCCCATTGTTTGTGTTTGTTCAAAGGTGATTTCCTTTCCCTAGGCTGATGTAGACAGTTTCTTGTTCTGAGTTTTAGAATTTCATGAAAATAAAACAGTGGCTTCTCTGCCCTTACAGAAAACGGTGTGAACGATCAGATATCTTTCTAAAACAATCACAGCTCATTCTATCAATAGCACAAGCTGAGCACAGAGGAAGGGCGGTGGCATCTAAGGAACTCACTGTCCTCCGGATGTCAATAACGCTCTCCTGGCCCCCTCCTTCTTTCTTTCTTTAAATACAGTCAGTCCTTAAAAGGACCAACTGATGAATCCCTTGGGGTCTTTATCTGACTGTAGTGACAAGGGCTGAATTTACCCATTGTCAGGTTATTTGTTTTTAGCAAACTCTGCTGCTACCAGAATCTGCATCACATTATCCGAGAGAAGGTTCCTGGTGCAATATGCCTTCCTTGTTAGCTGTCTGCCAGGGCTACAAGGAGAGAGGACACGGAAAACCTCAGTCTGGGACCAGACGCCCACGAACGTCCCTTTCTTTGGCTCCCAGCAAACATTCTCTTCTTAATTTCCACACTTGGTGACTTTGATACATTTTACTTTTTCGGCCATCAGAACCATGGTTTATTAATGTACAAAGTCTTCGAAAGTATCTGCTTTGGAAATGAGAAGCTCACTAGTAAAAGTGGGTACCATTTGGACTTCATGTCAGGGAGAACTGGATTTGGACTCTGTCACTCAACAGCTACACTCACATACTTACACTTCAATACAGAGGGTGCCTCAAACGCACAAGATCAGACAATGAAGTTTGCGAACTCAGCCTAGAACAAGTGCTATCTGCTGCATTGCTGAATATCACCAATGAATGACACAGTCGCCTTCAAAGCGCTCCCCTTGGCCATCTGGTGACTGTCCTGATACTCAGCAATGAGGTATGTTGCGCTTTTTCTAGGATGGGTTCCCAAACTTAATCATCAGACCTCACATACACATTTTAAGAAAGGGAGAAAACTATTGAATTTGTAATACTCAAAGTCATGTTTGACTTCTGCGACTAAAAGAGTAGCTCAGTGTGACTTGTATTTATCTTTTATTCTTGGTGTATTCTGAGTATTATAATTTTAATAACAGTTTTCCTTTCTTAAAATGTGTATGCATTTTGGGCTACTGTCTGTATAGACAGAAAATCACTCAACTTCTCTGAGTTTGGGCTAAAGAGGAGGACGAATGTCAAACTCCTGTAACTATGCCTGGCTCGGGAAAAAAGTTCACTAAATGAGAGATATCCCTGTCATTATCTGTATGATAAATGCTATAACAATGATAAGGACAAGTTGCTAAGGTAACCCAGACGCGGGTCAGCCAACCAGCTGCTTTTATTTTCTATGACCTTTCCTTTCCCTTTCTTCTCCTGAGATAAGGCCCCACCGCAGGCGAGGTTCTAAGGATTATCAGCCCCTTCCTTTAATGTATCTGGTCTGATTTTAACACTCCAGCCTCACAATTAGCACCCCCACTTGCCCAGCGGTGGGGAGGATGAAACCACAGCTGTGGAGGGCTGAGTTGACTCTGGGCTGTTCTCAGGGCTAAGGACGAGCCCCTTCGCCTCTCACTCCTGGCGTCCGGCGTCGGCTCCGCGGGCTCCGGGTCTCCCACTGCCGGCCCTGTGCCCGCGGCGCTGGCGTGCTGGGTAGAGCCCGCGTTAGCTCACGGTCTGCAGCAAGAGCTGCAGTTACAGCTCATCTGATTGATTTGCTTCTGAGCACTAGAAAGCTCAACTAGCTCAGCAGCACTTTACGACATCTGGCACATGCAGCCAATTCCTTCCAGCTCAGCTCGTGGAGCTGGGCTCTGTCCTGCCTTAAAACCAGCCCTGGCTGCTCAATTACCTTCTGCCCTTCTTCATGCCCTGCCAATTCCTCTTTGCAGGGATCTGAATGAAGCCACGGCATATGCCAGGGCTGAGAATAGTTCGTGAAGACTTAGGAGCCTCTTCGCGAAGGCAGAGATGGTGCTTGGAATTTGACCCGTGGAGGCATCATGTAGATACTGTTCTTTATAGTCAAAGAAAGGAGATAGAAAGCTTCCAAAGAAGTCTTCTCCGTGAGTCTGATTATTCTGGAAAAATTCAGAGCTTTCTGTTCTCTATGACTTAGGCTGGGCCAGTGCCCAAATCAAGCCCACAGAGTACATGTGAAGGATGGTTGTTCTCAATGTACCAACTGGGGAAATGCACTCAACCCTCAAATGACTAAGGCCTTTGCTTTCTTGCCTTTTAAGATCATGTTTTCTAGGAAGGAGCGTTTTCTCTCCTTCGGTTCTGAGCTCAGAGCATTGTGCTTCTTAGGGAAGCCGCCTCATTAAGACAACTCATTTCCCCTCCTGGATAGCACAGGGGACTGCCACAAGTTGAACACAGCAAAAAATCAACTGTGAACTTGAAGGAGGAGGAGACGTGGAGATGTCTACCTCCAGCTTGAGAGAATTTCTGCAGAAGGCGTTTCTGAGTTTGCCCAGCTTCATGTCCTTAATCCCTGTTTCTCTGTGGTTTTCCTGCATGCTTGCCTAGAAACGTCATACACAACAGTCTTGCGACTGGAAAAGTCTCTGGCCTCACAAGAAGAGGGAGATCTCCCTGAGAATAATCTCCTAAGGGTTGGTCAGAAGCAGGAAATGGGAGTCAAAGGCCACATCTGCAGGACTGATTCCTTTGTTCACACTAGGACTGTCTTCTCTCTCTCCTCTTCCCTTTGATGATCGGAAGTGTACGCTCTGCAGGCTCCATTTCCTTATGCTCTGAGGTGAAATTATCCAGATGAGTAGTATCCCTGTAAAAAGGGAGAAGCTTAATTATTAAAAGATGCGTGCTTGTTTGCACATCCAAACAATATTCGGCACAATTAGGTCTCTGGACTCCTGAACCATAAGGGACCATGAGATTTGGAAGGCCCTGGGAAATTGCATTGCCCAAGGAACCAGCTATCAGCACAAATTCTACAGGCTCCGACATCTCTCAGTAGTATGGCCCTGCTGATCTCCCCATGAGGGCCACTCCTCTGGAAATCCACTCTCAGTTTGCTCTCCGAAGTTCTGTACTAGAAGTGAAAACATCTTGTAGGATGTCATAGAAATTTGGCTAGGTCATCAGCAGAAGTCCTTGTATATTCATTAGCACAATGTCCTACGATGGCCTTGTGAGTATGATTCAATGGGACAAAAATCAAATAACATGATTAGAAACATTTTGCTCTCCGGTCTAAGGCAAGGAGGATATCTAGGATGTTACTCCATCACTTTCAAGTGATTTTTAAATCCAAATGGATGTCATGGGTGGCTCAAAGGATGAAGAGATGCAGGGGACTTGAGAGACAGGTGGCTGGTAGCTGAAGTAATTCAGTCCAATAGGAGTTCTAGAGACTGGAGCCTCAAAACTGTGACATTGTCCCTGTCTCTGAGACATTGACAATCCAACGGGTGGAGGAGACTAATTAACCAACAATTATTAAAAAGTATGACGTGCGTGGGTCTCAACAGCTGGATGGCACTAAAACAAATGGGAGGTTAATTCTTACCCAAGATGACACAGTTAGAGAGAACAACCTAGAAGAGGTGACTTTGATGAGGCAGGAATAATTGTCACTCTCATTTTAAAAAGGTAGAAACTAAGTCTCAGCAAAATTAAATGATATCCCTAAGGTAACACAGCAATTAAAGGCATGACCAAGGTCTTCCAACTTCTAGCCCAGTTCCTTTCTCACGGTATTCTTGGGATGGGACTGGGTGGTTGTGAAAAATAGAGATAAGTAGAGTTTCTCAGGGGTGGCTGGCGAGGCTAGTCGTGGAAAGTACAGATCAGTCTGTATGTCTTCATCACAGCAGGAGAAAGCTAACAAGTCCTGAATAGGGCATCCTGCATATAAGCAGCAGAGGGAATCACCTCTACAGCATGAATATACCAACAAATTATGTTTAAAATTTCTTTACCAGGGGATATATCATCTTTATTCTACTGTGAGTGGTAAATTTTTGAATAAGATACAATTAACATTTTAGAAATGTTATCTATCATCATCATTGTCATCATCATGATTGTGAGGGTATCAGATTATTTCCTAAGAAAGAAAACAGTGAATATTTGAAGGATGAGAGCCGAGGAAGATAAGTACCACCTTGAGGACCCAAAGGACTCCTAGGAAGACAGCTGGAGGAGGATGCTACAACACCCTGACCATTGTGCCTCCTTTAAGATGTACAAATGGGCAGGCAGGGTCAAGAGGATCTTCCCAAACTCCCCACCCCCATCCTAAACTTCCATGTAGCAGACATTTATCAGACAAACAGAGCAGCCATCCACAACCTGGAAGGGAAAGTGGACTCTGGAGTCACACTGTCTGAGTTCAAACCCCGGCACTGTCACTTAATAACCGTACCTCATCCTCCCATATACAAGATGAGAATGACAATAACAGTAATATACCTGAGGTAGGTGTGAGACTTAAATCGAATCACTTAATAAGTTGACTTAAATTCAGGATGTCCATGAAGTTTGTGTGCAATTTTAAATGGCACTCTAGTTTAAATTGCACACAAAATTTATGGCCTCCCTGTATAAAGAGGCAGCTATGCGGCCATTCCTGCCATGTAGTAAGTGCTAAGTAATCATTATAATTAGTGTTATTAATATGTGTTGGGCAATAAAACATAATCCCTGCTTACAATCTAAAGGAAGAAAAGGATAGTTGTGGAGATAAGTGCAACGGCGGCACAGATGAGAGTAAAGCGGGGAAACGCATCTGGAAGAGCTATTAGCCAAGGAAGTTTTAACCAATTAGGAAAGGTGGTATGGAGGTGGAGCATTCTAGAAAAACCAAACTGTTGGAAAACAAGGAGGCATGATACTGCATGGTGCAGTAAGCAAAGATGGCAGGGGAACAGAAGGGGTGGGAGGTGAACAGGAAGTGTCCACAGGGGCTGGACCACAAGTTTCCTTAAAGCCTGAGTCTGGATCACTTGCTGAACACAGGATGGACTCAGACGCGGACTCTAAGAAGGAAGTGATGTGATAAGACCTGTATTCTTAAAGATTGCTGGAAGATGGGCTGAAAGGAGCTGAGATTATCAATAGGGGTACCTGTGAGGAGGCTGTGTCAGGCAGTGAGAGAAGAATGAATGAAAGAATAAGATGGGGTGTTGAGGATGTAGAAAAAACTTATTAAGTGAAACAGAAGCATAGGGACTTTGTAACTGATTAAATGGGAGGCAAAGAGGAAAAGGAATATTTGAGAAAGATGCCAAAGATTCAGGTTTGGGCATCTGAGAGGGTAGCGGTGCCTTCACAGAGGCTAAATAGGAAGCTGTGGGAGGGAATATGTTCATAACTCAAGTTCTCTTTTCAGCGTAATTTGCTTTAGGATAAGTGGATATACGGGTCAGTTGTATGCAATATGTAATGATTATGCAAATCTCTGCAGACAGATCATCCATTCACAACACAAGGAGGCACATCAACACCAAGGCGACTCCCTACTACTTCCCAGAGGTAGTGCGAGCACTGCCCTGGAGCTTGGGACGGTATGACCAGACATGGCAGCAGTGAACCTCTCCCCTGCAGGGGGAAGATCTGGAAACTCCCTGTCTTCAGCAAGTAGACAGCTCCCTATATTTTTATCTTCTGGCCCTTCTTAGAGACATTCAAACTGCTTTGTTGAAACTGGAAGTGGACTGGTCCTCCTTATTGAACTATGAAGAAAAGCAGCCGATTGCCTGGATGATAGCCGTGATTGTAGCTTCACAGGACGCCACTGTAGAAATTATGTGAAAGCACCCTGTGCAGCGGCCTGGGCAATGTGGGGCAATGTGGGGTAGTGGAGGAGCAACTTCACTAGAGGGGACAATGGAGAACATCCCAGCAGAGGACACGTCCTTGGGATTCCAAGCCAGCCTCCCTATACATATAGGGAAAATGGACTCACAGTGCTGGGCCCACTCAGGAGAACTGGGCTGGGAGAACCTCTCCACGTGGCAGGCAAGGGAGCCGATCATATTCCTGAAAGACACAATCTTGAAGGCCTTAACCCCACATGTTGAAATCCTCAAAGATAAAAATACCTAAAATATAATTCTGGGAAAAATAATAAAATAATAATCATAAATAATAAGTAATTATTTTAAAGAGTTATTTACAATTTAAAAGGGGACCTATAAAATGGTCTGTGGTGTTTATAGGCTGCTTTACACAATAAAATAGGAAATAACATACATATTTTTTCAAGTGTAAACACTCAGGTATACTAACAACAGTCATCACACGTAACAGTTATGAGCAGATGAACCATCTTCATAAAGACATTGGTCAAAAGAGGAAGTGCGTAAATGCATATCACTGTGATCAGTAATTATGTGCGCAAGGTTTCTAACTCCTGTCATCTTAAATACTGTGTCTGACCACCTAAGTCTTTAGGGCAGATCCATGAAAGACTGAGATAGGTCACCAATGCATAGGCAGTTACCTGAAGAGTTGCGATCTCCAGAAATTTTATCTTTCACAAATGCAGATGTATGGTATAGGCCATCTCTTTCTTCACTGGGGAAGTTTCAACTCTTACAATGCACAATACTTACACACAAAGTCTGCATTGTGAAAACGTACTTGTGTGGGGTCAAGTTTGCAAAAACATCTACAAAGCGAACCAGAATTCTTGATAAGACTTTGCACAATTGTTTACCTCCAGTCCTGAAAATGATGTGAAGATGAACTACGTAGAAAAGAAAATTGTAAAAAAAACAATGCTGACAATTAAAACACCAAAAAAAAAAAAAAAGAAAGAAAGAAAGAAAAGAAAAAAATGAAAAAGAAAATTCTACATATGAGTAGTGTATTACAGATTGTGGATGATTGCACAGAGATCGTCCCTAGGAGCTGGCCTGATGTGATACAACTATCTTTGATTGTTATTACAGAGATTATTGAAGTGAATGATTTTACGGTTTCTGGATTTTGATCTTTCGGGATTTCAGTTTTAGGATTATGTTGTATGGGATTATACCTTTTGGGATATGATCCAAACCCAGAAACAAAAAGGATGGCAGCACTCCCTGGAGCCGCAGCTCTTTCCTCTTCGATAGGAGAAGACCAACATGTCTCTTTGGGGACCATGAAAGCCTCCCAAGGGCTTAGCTGGTAGATGAGCCTATCTGTCTGGACTGGCAAACCAGGTTAACTGGATCTGCAAAAAGACAGGAAATAGGAAATAGTGTATCCTAAGTGTTGCAAAGAATCTTATAACTTTAGCATGATTGGACAAGATAATTCTCTCTTTCTCAAAGCAGGTAGCCTCTAATGGCTATATCCAGGTATGACTCTGTCACTTCTTCTCATTCCATCTCTTTATTATACTTTGCAGTTTGGAAACATTGATTGTAGTATTTGTCTTTCACTCAAGTGTTATAGGTATACTTTAAGCATCCACTAGAGCAGTGGTACTCAACCTTCCTAATGTCGCGACCCTTTACTACAGTTCCTGTGGGTCACAACCCACAGGTTGAGAACCGCTGCATTAGAGTGTTTAATGGATTTAACTATCCATGAAGGTGTTTCATACCACAAGCAATAAAGAACATCAGATAACAAAAATATTTTACCTATTTATATTTTTATATTTTTTCCTAGAAGGATAGAAGCATCTTAAGATCTATTACATTTACTTGTCATTTGGGTATTATCTATTTGATGGCTATCACTTGTTATTAATAATTTCTTAAATTCTGATCTTTGTAGAATAGATGCAGTTGCAACACAAAATATTAGAAATTTTCCGTTTGATGCAAGCACATCAAATTGTATAAAAAAACAACACATTGTACCCCGCATATGCATAAATGTATTCATGACCTATGTGTATATGACTTAATAAAGAAAAAGAAATTTTCTGTTGAAAATTTTTTCAAATTATAATTCAAGTGAATTACAGGAATATAGTTACTACCAAACAAAAGAAATCTAAACTTTATTAATTTTTTTTAATTTTTATTAAATCATAATTGTGTACATTGGTACAATCATGGGGCTCTAAACTTTATTTTTATACAATGACTGCTCACCAAGAGATGAGCAGTAATATACCTTGCTGATAAAAGAATTGCTGTAACCCTGTGGAAACTAATTACACTGTAAGATTAATAATTTTGAAAGTTTATAGTTACACATAGAGAAAAGGACAACTCAATTGACTTAATTAAACAAACAAAAGAAACCTCTGTAATTTCAGATGGTAACAATTCTAGAAAGAAAGAAGTTCAAGGGTTGGTTATTTTAGAGGTTCAATGGGTTCTGAGGGTTCTTTTCTGGGTTCTTCTGGGTCATGTTTTTATGAGTTGGTTCTTTCCATGATGAGCACTCTACTTCCAGGCATCCACCAATGACCAGGATGGGTAGGATGGGAAACAAAAGGAATGATCTTATCCTTGAAACTGTTTTAAAAATCTAAGAAACAATTCCCTGAAATCATCCCTGCAGACTTTCTGTCACCTATTCCCAGACAGAACTGAGTCACATTCTCTTTTCTAATCTAATCACTGACAAAGGAAATGAAAATGCTTATGACTGGCTTTTCTTAACTAGTGGACTTGAAGACGGGCCGCTTTTCCTTGAAGTATATGGTTAAGTACAAAATGATAGACACCTAGAATAAAACAGGGTACTCAGCAAGAAGAAGAGGAAAATTGACGTTGGGTATAGACCAAGTGTCTGCATATGTGTCAAGAGTTATAGCCATGCCCTTCATCCCAGTAATTGTACTTGTGTGAATTTGTTGTTAGGAAATAATGTAAATGCATTTATATAAATATTCATGAAAGGATTTTCTACTTTTTAAACTATAAAATAATGTCTCATAATATAAAAATTATTCATTTAGATTTCAATTAGATAACATATTCTAGAATTATTGGAATAATAATTATAAAACCTTACAGCAGCAAGAAAATGCTTATTACATAATGCTAAGTGAAAAAAGTCATAATTATAGTATGATGACAATGCTACAAAATATGGGTTTTATTTTTAAAAAGATTAAGAAAGATTACATGTGATATTTTCTCTTTCCTTTTTAACATTTTGTTAGCTTATTTTTAAGTTAACAAACTATAAAATGTATTATCTACGGATAACATGTTATCGCTAGGATCTACAGGATCATTGCATAACAGTCTGACTGTAGGGAGGTGGTTAAAACATGATCAGATAATAAAACTGGGAATTTCTACTAGCCTATTGTATAAAATAGAAAATTCAGAAGTTAATTATTTGAGTGGAAGTAAGTAACTCCAAAACTGGGCTGAATTTAAGACATTTAAAAGTATATATCTCAAACTTATAAGATACTACTGAAAAAGCTTATATAATTTTCCACATTAGTTGCATTTTAAAGTGCCCTTTTACTGGTAGGGTTTTTTTTTTAATTGGATTTCTACATGATCTAATCAAAGAAAGTTTGTCTTTTTTCCTGCTTCCAGTAAGCCTTGTCGATCTCTTTGGCACATTTATTTTTCCTTGACTTCTTTGGGGAAAAGAATCACCTATTCCAGCTTTCTATGCCTGAGGTCCAGAAAACATACACCTGGGAAAGGTCACTGAACTTTAATTAGTTTTTCCTGTTTCTGAATCTCCTTGCACTACCATCTCCACCTGTGCATGACCCTGTCATCCTGAAATGTTTATAAATAAAACGTGGAAAAAAGTATGAGATCACAGCCCAGGATTAGCCTTAAGCCATCTCTTTAGGATTGTTGCCACAGCAGAAATGTATCCAGGATCAAAAACCACTCTGGGATCACAGGACTGTTACACTACTCATAAGCTGCAGAGCAGCTGGTGTGGAATGCATACATCACAGCCGGTGGGGACTGTCCGCAGCCACGAGTCCATCAGAAGGGGAGAAGATCTCTTCTGAGTGATCTTCCTATGTCACTCACCTTGTCCTCATGAAAGAACATGGGCAAGCCGGACAGATTTGGTAAAGAGCCAATGAGACAGTAGAAATGCCAAGATATGTTACTCTGAATATTCATTTTTTAAAATAGTTGGAAGTTAATGCCTCAGTGTAGGACAGAATAAGGTCGTTGATATTCTTTCTTTTTTTTACTTCTGTTCCTCAAGTGCTTATCTACAGACATCTTAGAAGCACTGGACTGGTTGAGGAAAGGGCTTTCCAAGGGGAACAGGGAATGGCTTTTGTGCCCTTTTGTACCTTCATGAGCCCCTCTCTCACTTGGGTTTGAATGCATTCTGTCTGAGGAATTCCCCTGGTTTCACAGCAGTGGCCATTATTCCCTTCTGGAAGACAGACACTTCTGATAATCTGGGGAGAGGATGTAAATTCTCTCCAGATAAGTGCCTATATATATATAGAAACACATTGTATATACATTGTGTAGACATATAAAATATATAAAAGACATACTTTTCTGTATATATTTCTAAGGCCCCTGACACAGTACATTCCTGGAAGCCCAGGTTGAGATTCCATTTCTTAGAAAAGGATTTTGGGGCGAGGCCCTCAGTTAAAAAAGCAAAGAACAAGCTGGTTAGGATTTGATCTTGCCTCAAGAGGTATTTAAAGAAAACTTTAGGTTTTTTTTCCTGCTATGTCCCTATACTACCTTTCCCCCAACAAAGAAGCATAAAATAAACCAGAGACATCTGGCATCTTCCCTTTCCAACCATTGGTCAGCATGTAGACTGATTGTTTTATTACTCCACTGGGCTTTAAAGTTTACACACTATTCGTATGTCCAAATGTGTAATATTTTCCCATAGTTCATTGATTCTAAGCCACCTATTTTTCACATTTTCACATCCCTGCAATAGGAATGAATCTTAAAATAGAAATAGGCTAATCCATATAGAGAGTAAGATTTTTGCCTATCTTCTCTCAATAAGATAAAACAAGCAGACAAGGTAATGAGTAAGTACAGAAAACCATGAGATTAACAAATTTGATGTATTAGGCATATACCAAACAGCAGAACAAATGACTTCAGAGTATATCTTATTTTCAAGAATACATGCAGTAACACCAAAATTTATGAAATATTGTGTGATAAAAGCAAATTTCAACAGTTTTCGTACTATTGACATCAGTGTGTGTTCTATGGGCATAGTAGGATTAAGTTAGAAATAAAAAATTTCCAAAATTTTTAGATATTAAGCAATAAATTTTTGAACAATGCATGATTCAAAGAAGAAATCACAACAGAAATTGAATTGAAAGATCATGAATAGAACACATCCAAGGGAAAAAAAAACTTGTAAAATACAGATAAAGCCATGCTTTGAGGGAAATGTATAGTCTTAAAATGTATATATTTGAAACTGAGAAGCCTGAGAAACAATGATGTAAGTATTCTCTCTCAAGAATTTAGAAAAGGAATTTAAAATTAAATCTAAATAAAGTAAAAGGAAAGGAGTAATAAAGAGTTGAAATTAAGGAACTAGATAACAAACATTTAATAGAGCAAGACCTAAAGTTAATTCTTTGAAAAAATTAATAAAATTAATAATCTTTTGATCAAGAGAAGAAAGGGAAAAGCCACTTACCTTAGGAAGTTTAAAAAGAGATTTATAGATCCTACAGATAAAAGATCAGAAAATTTAATTTATGAACAATTTTGTTCCAAAAATCTTTGAAAATTTAAAGTAAAAATTTTCTTAAAAATCACAACTTACAAAATTAAAGTTATGAAATAGAAAATCTAAATGAAAAATGAATTATAATTTAAAATCTCCTTACAAAGAAAACTCTAGGCCCAGCTGGCTTCACTGGGGAATTCTTCTAAGCATGGACAAAAACATAATACCAATCTTATTATAAAATGTTACAAAGTGGTATACAACATATAGAGAATATTTTGTAAATATATGGTAAAAACTTATTTGAATAGAAACTTATGAATATTTTATAAATAAAAGTACAGTTAGCTAAAATTTCCCAGTTTCCCTAGTATGGCAACCTTTGGGACATCCTGTATACTGAATGGGTCCCAGGAATGTGAAGTTTGTTAAACACTAAAAAATTAGTTACTATAATTGACCACAACAATTGAATAAGTGAGAAAAATTATCGGGCAGAAAAAAACTTTATTAAAATTTAATATGTGTTATCAAGATCTAGAAATGAGAGCCCTTTTGTAATTTTAGTCATCTTAATGGGTGTGAGATGACATCTCATTGGGGTTTTGATTTGCATTTTCCTAATGACTAATGATGTTGAGCACTTAGTCATGTGCTTATTGACTATTTCTGTGCCTTCTATGGAGAAATTTCTATTCAAATCCTTTGCTCATTTTTAATTGGACTTCTGTCTGCTCATTGTAAGTGGCAAGAGTTCTTTTTATAACCTGGATACACATCCTTTATCACATCTATGATTTGTAATATTTTTCCCCGTTCTATAGGTTGTCACTTTACTTTCTTGATGGTATCATTTGCAGAAACAATTTTTTCTAATTTTGGTGAAGGCTTCTTTATTTCATTCTAGTACTTTTGGAGTCATTTCTAAATTGAGGTCAGAAAGATTTATGCCTATGTCATCTTCTAAAAGTTTTATAGTTTTAACATTTAGAATGATAATCTATTAGGAACTCATTTTCGTGTATAAAGTGAGTTGTTTATTTTATTTTTTGCCTGTAGATGTTGTTTCAGCATCCTTTGTTGAAAAAACTATGGTTTCTCCATTGAATTTTCTTGTCATCCTTGTCAAAACAATTCTCCAGAAATATAAGACTTACTTCTGAACTCTGAATTCCTATTGCATCAATCAATACATCTATTCTCATGCAATATCATACTGTCTTGATTGCTAAAGCATTATAGTGAGCTTTGAGATCTGGAAACTAGTTCTCACGTGCCCAACCATTTGGAATAAAGTTTTTACAATATGAGCCTGGGGGACAGGGGATGAGCAATGCCAACAGCCTGCTCTTTCCTGAGTGAAACCATAACCCAGACTTGGAGATTGGAGGTAGAAGGAGCCCCTGTTTTCTTGGCTGTTTATGCCTAGAGCAAAGCTGCTGTAACACGGAGCTAAGGGCGGAGGTAATAGACTGGATCATAGCTCAAATACCATAGACTCTCACAGCTTTTATTGAGATTTAGTAGATTTTCTTAAATGAATGTATCTGCCCTTAAGACAATTTTCAGACACTTTAAATGATTGCTTTCTTTTTTTCCCACCAGTTAAATTGTTTTTTTTTTTTTCAGGAAAAAGGTGCACTTGAGTCCCTTAGTTTGTTCAACAGTTATTTAAGTAAAACTTGAAGGGATGATTGAAACAGTTGTTAGAAAGGTGGTACTGAGAAGGAATCTGTCGCCAGATGCATCTGAACTTGTCCAGAGGTGCTGCAGAGCAGTATCATTTTAGTTTATATAACTCTATTCAAGGGAATGAAAGAGACCTGAAGACAGAGATGGTTTGAAACCCTGGCAATGACTCTTGGGGCTGGGTGCAGAGCGGGCAGTTGGTATATAGAGGCTAACAGGCATACGAAGGGACAAGTCCAAGCACAAGGAATTTAGGGATATGGAGTGCATGAAAAAAGTTTCTCTTCTTTGACCTCTAAGAAATTCTGCATGGTGTCAGGATCCAAAGGGGAAGTGTGACTGCAAAGCTATGGAGCTACAGTTTGCAGTGACACCTTTTTTGAATTCTTTCCTTTTGCTCTAAGTACTAATCTCATTTCTGAAGATGTTTTAGCTCCTATAAGAAGACCATACCTGCTCTGTGCATGTGCTATTTACCTATGTATACACATGTATGTAAACATTATTCGTGTACACACATACGTATATCTTAAAGTTCCTAGTTATAATTAATTCACCTTGCACATGGGAGGCCCTCACAGATACGCTGCTGGATAGATTAGAAGGGAAAGATCTAGTGATCACTACCCTCGGGCTTATTTGTTTTGTTTCCCATGATCTCTTTGTGGTTGGAAGGCAAATCTTTCCACCTGTTTCAGTCCATCTTTGCTAGGTTATGATTTTAAGTGGAGAGATCCATTTAAGCCAATTTACCCAATCGCGAGGATTATACTCCACAGCATATATTTTACATGAGATTCCTTTTCAAGCATGAATGTGTATAAAATTCCTTATAAAATGTTAAGTCTTTGTAGCTTTTAAACATATGTGATACACTTAATGACTTTTTAAAAATGCATTTTTTTGGCAAGCACACTGAAAGCTACGTTGTCAACATTTCCACAGCAACGTGGTCTTCATGCTCACAATTGAGATGATGTGTATGTCGGATAAAAGTTGGATGTGTCATCAAAACGAGCATTCATGTAAACAGATAGGTTACCCTGATAAGTAGTATGTTGCCTCTAACCTCTATTCAACATCATGGTAATTGTCAATTTCCAAAGCAAACTGAAAAAAAATATTGTATCAAAATATGGTAAGAAATACTGCTTATGAAATATACTCAACTGCTATTTACCTCCAAAAACATTATGCAAGGACAAAAGAATAATAAGTACTATGTATTTTGGGGCTTTAGCAAGAAGAGAGAAGAAAGAAAGGACTCCTACTCTCAGAGACTGGGAACTAAAAGTGGAAGGAACCTTTCCACTGCCCGGATGAACGGGCTTGAATGAGGTGCTTTATGGTACTGTGCCTCATTTTTAGGTTTCTGCCTTTAATAACATTAATACGGAGAATGCTTATTTAACTCTATTCAATTAAACTGGCATTGGCAACATCAAAGCTTTATCTGATGATGATTTGATAATTAAAATAATCAAGGCCCATTACTGAACCCAAACTCAACTTCAGTGCAGCGTCACTTGATCTCTCCATAATACTAACTCATTCCTCTGCAAACAAGGTTGTGGAAATCTGCATATTAATGATACCTCATCCAATGATTACTGCAGTCAGAAATGGGACGTCCTCAGATGATTTTGGCTCTACCAAAGACGTGATCTGGCTCATGACAATATCATCTTGTACATTTCATGTCTCAATTTTTCCATTAGTTTTCTCTATTTGGACTTTGGTGAAATCTGCATTTAGACAGTTAGTTCTGCTGTCTGTTGACCTTCACTTGGAGGGTGCACTTATAACCAAAAATGTGCATTTGTGCACATAAATTTTAGATTCAGGTACTGAAATGGCTAAATAAAATTCTAAATTTCCTGAAGAAATTGTGGGTGCTCAGGATTTCTCAGGTTCCCACTTGAGAAACATGGTCTGCACCATTCACTTGGCATTTCATCATATTCTGCCTGGTGCTGTTATTTCACCTTTTATGCATATTTCCACCTCTTATTTTACATAGAATTAATTTACACATTTTTTGAATAATGCAAAAAAGGATATGGAACCTTTTTAAATTATAGCTATGCTTAGTTTAAAATACCTTGTTTTATAGTATCCTACCAACTGCTAAAGGTCTTGTGTTGTATACTTCAGAATGCCACGGTGGAGAAGGGGGCAGTAGCGTGTGAGGTGGGTTCCATGACAGCCTCCACCTGCCCAGTTACCTCTTGGTGCCATACAGTTCCAATTTCCTGCTAAATCGAAGTCTTGTTCTTGAGATGTATGTTTGAAATAGCTACAAACGTACATGATTATCCTAACCATTACAAACATATTTGGTGAAACCAAGATTATAAGATACTCATTTTTATGATGACACTTAAATAACAAAATAGGAAGAGGCTTGGCACAGTGGCTCACACCTGTAATGCCAGCACTCTGGGAGGCCAAGTTGAGTGGATCTCCTGAGCTCAGGAGTTTGAGACCAGCCTGAGCAAAAGCAAGACCCCATTTCTAAAAATAGCTAGGTCTTGTGGTTGATGTCCCAGCTACTTGGGAGGCTGACAAAAGAGGCTCACTTGAGCCCAAGAGTTTGAAGTTACTGTGAGCTATGACACGATGGCATCCTACTCAGGGTGACAAAGTGGAGACTCTGTCTAAAAAAGAAAAAAAGAAAGGAAAGAAGGAAGGAAGAAAGGAAGGAAGGGGAACAGTCTATGCGTTTGCGTGGTATTTCATAGTCTCTCACATTTTCCCTCCCTCATTTTCTCTCTAGACTTTTAGAAACTAGACTTTTTTCCCTCTTATTATTTTAAGGTAGGATGTGACAGGTCAGAAAGCAAATTAATTAATTAATTAAGGAAAAAATGCACATTTTTGCTTTGCATTTCAAAAACAATGAGAAGTGAAGAGGCTTAGAAAAAAATATTTCAGAACAGTTATACCACCTCTCGGCCCTTGCACATATACAATTTTTCTCTCTCTTATTTTCTCAAAAAGAGAAAAATCTGAAGGCGGGAAAATTAGAAGATAGAAGAGAGGAATATGATAAGAATAAGACATCAGTAAGCATTGTTTACTCTCCATAAAGGACCCTGAGAAGAACACTGAGGTTTGTGGTCTCTTAGAACCTGGCAACTTGTTCTCTGTTCCTATGCTAGACCTCTAAAAAAAGCAGCAAATCATAAGGATAAAATGGTTACATGGTGCATTTAGGACAGCAGAGCCAGAGACAACTGAATTTTTTGTCCTACTTCTTGCTTAGGAAAGGCATAATGTCTATGGCCCTGTGTGTGGCACACAGGTAGTATCAAGAAATATCCTTGTTTAAAGGGACAGGAAAACAGGAGACATTCCCTCCCTTCACATGCAACCTACAAGGACAAAGAACCAGGGCCCACAGAAACTGAAAGGCTCCTTGATAGACAGACGAGATTGAAGATTGGAGAACCTGACCACATACACAGTGTACTCTATAAGCATCAACATCCTAGATACACAATACCAGGAAATGGGACTTCAAATCAAATTGATAGAGATTATTCTGACACATAATGTATAGCCATAAAATGAGTATATTTATTATATATATATACACACACACATATATATATTATTCTTATATATTATGAATAGGTTCACATAAAGACTGAGAAGTCTCATGATCTGTCTGTAAACTGGCAAGCTGGATACTCAGGAAAGCCAGTGTTGTAGTTTGAAAGCCTGACAGATGGACAGCTGATGGTGTATTTTCATGTCCTAGTCTGAAGGCTTGAGAACCAGGAGTACAAAGGCAACAGAAGAGTGTTGTCCCAGCTCAAGTGATTAGCCAGAGAATGAATCCAGACTTTCTCCACCTTCTTATTCTATCCGGGTCCTCAACAGATTGAATGATGCTCATCTTCATTGGGCAGGCCCATCTGCTTTACTCAGTTCACCAATTCAAATGCTAACCTATTCCAGAAATGCTCTCACAGGCACACCCAGAAATAATGTTTAACCAGATACCTGAGCAAGCTGTGACTCAGTCAAGTTGGCACATAAAGTTAACCATCACCTGTAATATATGGATTGCTATGTCTTCCTGAGGAATTAGACCTCTTATTATAATTAAATAACTGTCATTGTCCCTAGTAAAATTCTTTTTTTTTTTTTTTTTGAGAAATACTCTCAATTTGTCATCCTTGTTAGAATGCATAGTATCATAGCTCACAATAACTTCAAACTCTTGGGATCAAGCAATTCCCTTGCCTCAGCCTCCCGAGTTGCTGGGACTACAGGCGCCCACCACAATGCCCAGCTACTTTTAGAGATGGGGTCTTGCTCTTGCTCAGGCTTGTCTCCAACCTGTGAGCTCAAGCAATCCACTCACCTCAGCCTCCCAGAGTGCTAGGATTACAGGTGTGAGCCATTGCATCTGGCCCTAGTAAAATTCTTTGCTCTGAAATCCATTTTGTCCTTTGGTAAGTTGATAAATAGATTGCAGCTTTATTTTGAAATGTATTAGCATGATAAGTATTACCTTATTTGTGTTTTTAAATTTAAAGTGCTTTTCTTATAGGTTGCACATAGTTTAGTCATGTTTTTAACCCAATTTGCAACCCCTGCATTTTTAACTGGCACATTTAGACCTTTTACATTTAATATGATTATTTATATGATTGAGTTTGAATCTATCATCTGTGATTTGTTTTCAGTTTAATCTGTCCCCTTTTTTTTTTGCTTCCTTTTCACTCTTTTGGACTTCTTTTTTTTTTTTTTTTTGAGACAGAGCCTCAAGCTGTCACCCTGGATAGAGTGCTGTGGCACCACAGCTCACAGCAACCTCCAATTCCTGGGCTCAAGCGAGTCTCCTGCCTCCGCCTCCCAAGTAGCTGGGACTACA
>CAUYON010005337.1:0-80209 GCA_963573935.1 Arctocebus calabarensis | reverse complement strand
CTGTAGTCCCAGCTACTCGGGAGGCTGAGGCAAGAGAATCACTTGAGCCCAAGAGCTGGAGGTTGCTGTGAGCTGTGACTCCACAGCACTCCACCGAGTGCGATACAGTGAGACTCTGTCTCCACAAAAAAAAAAAAAAGTGATCTTAGTGGGAAGTTAAGTGAACAGGTGACCAGGTGTTTCACTGATATGAAGGAGTGAGTATATTTAGCATGTGGGAAGAATATCAATACCTGTGGCTGGAGGGCAGACTGTGATAGATTATAAAAATAGCCCCACTTCTTCACCCATCAGACCTTTTTGCAATGTGACTTTGCAGTTGCTGCCATGAAGAAGTTGGGCCTCTAGACTTTCTATCTTTTGTATTTATGGAGTAGAAGGCTGTTCTCCCTGGCAAAGTATCTTAAGAATGGAAAAGCAAGCATCTCATGTCCTCAATACTATTTTGAAACTAGTGGATTAACAACTACAGACCCATGAGAGAGAAAAACGAATTAAATGCAAAAGGGGGAAAAAGGTGGGTTGGTAAACTCCCACCTAATGGCTACCATGTAGGGGAATATGGTGCACCTCCTGGGTGAAGGATTCAACTGCAACTCTTATGTTACAAATGCAAGTAATGTAACCTTAATTATGTATCCTTATATTAATTCGAAATAAGAAAGAGAAAATAGATAGAGTCTTTTCCCCTCCCTTTAAATCTAGACTTGCCCTGCAACTTGCTTAGTCAATAGAGTGCAGGGGATGTCTGTCTATGCCAGGATCAAAGTTGAGTTTGGAGAGGCCTTGCACATGACCTCTTTCCATTGGGTGCCCCTTCTCTGTGGCATCTAGCGTGAGATAGCCTGCTAAGTGAGGGTCAATCACAGGAGACAGAAGTGAGCCATACTCACCGATTCATTCAACTGGCCAGAACCAGTCTGTCCTCAGCTGATCTGTCAATTCAGACTCATAAGTAGACCTAAGAAAACTCATCTGAGCCTGACCAGAAGCATGTGGTCCCTGTAGACTTATGAGAAATAATGAATGATTGTTGTTTTCAGCCACTTGGATTTGAGGTGTTACATGGCAGAAGTTAACTGACATGCCCTCCTTTCTCTCTGGCTGATCTGGAAGGCACTTTCTTTAGGGCCTTTTATAAAAAGCTCAGCAGAAGAGTGCAGGCGACATGGCCAACCCTGCACCCCTGGTGATTATCTTTCCTTGGCAATACATGTAAGTATTGGTTTACTGGTATAAAATTTAAGTTTCTGAGGGCAAAACACTGAATTCTTTTTTTTAAATCTCCTACAAATCTCAGCCAAAATGTCTCTAAAGTCCTGGGGTTTTGATAAATATTTGTTAATTAATTCTTAATTATATTCTATTCCTCTGAACCTACGTACATTTAGGAACATGACTGTGCACCTCTGTGTAAGAGGTGTCTGTCTGTCATTTGGGTAAATTCTGTCAGTCTCAGACAAGGCTGACAAGCCACCCTACAGTCCTTCTGTGCCAATTACCCTGACAAAGTATAAAATGGGTTTGCTAAAACATTGTTTGTCCCTTGCCCTGAAGACTTGTCCCAACTGGTGTCTTCTGGAGGATCTTACCAGACTGATAGCAGGTGGTGTTTCCTTGTGGTCAGAGGTGCCAGCAGGAATCTGCTGGGACTGTGCAGGGTTCTTCCCTGGGTGGGTGCTGGTTCTGGCAGCTCCGTGTGTCATGGTCAGTCACGGTCAGTCACGGGAAGTCACTGCATCCCACACACTGCCAGCCTCCTCTGGTAACTGATGAGGCACTTTGGGGAACAGCATTCTCATTTCCAGACATTGCCTATTTTATCATTTGCAATTGTAGGATATTTTTGACATCCTTATTTCTTTATGTAAGATCACAGCGACTTTATGTCAGTAAATTTGTCGGTGTACACCGGTCCGCTGTGACAGGAAAAATGCTAAATGGATGTGATTCAGTTTTAAATGTGATTAATAAATTACTGGGAAATATTTCCATTGTGAATACACTTACATTTTGTCAAATACTGTATTTAATCCACCCACTCGAAAAATAGCTGGTGTCAAGTGAATTTTTTTTAATTAGAAGCGAGAATAGGCATTAAAATTATCATGAAGTTGGTTCAGTGACAAGCATTTATTTTAAGTAATGTTGCCTTCCTTCTAAATTATGAATATCAAATATGCAAACATACACATTAGGTTGGTTTAATTATCTGTTACGATCCATTATTATAGCAGCGCAGAAAGGTACAGGAGATTTGCTGCTTGGCTAGTTAACGTATCCCTGAAAAGTATTTGTGTTTTTATTTTTCAGAGGAGAAATCAGGATCAGAGAAATTAAGTTACTTTCTCTAAGTCACCCAGTAAGAGGTAGATAGTGAATTTGAATTATGTGCATAGAGGGTCAATGCTGTTTACCTCATGCCTCTCTGCCATCTTCCTAATTCCAGAAATCTCTGAAATGATACTTTTTGCATCTTCTGGACACCCATACTCTGTCTGGACTTTCCAACCCAATCCCTTGAACGCATCTGCCAACTTTGAGTTTCTCAGCTGTTTGCTTCTGGAGCCTTCCCATCTACCTTCCCTTGCAATCTGTTTTCTGTCCTTGCCGCCCTCCTAGGTTTTGTTACTTTTGTTCTCAATCAAGTTTCCATTCAGACAATGCGAGGTAGGAGGATGGATTTTTCTGGGTTATTACTGGCTTGAAAGGAACTACCTTAAATGTACCTTCGTCTTTTTGTGTAAGTAATCTGGGATTTCCAAAGTAGAATTTCTTTCTAATGAACACATATATATCTCCTCCATGTCTCGTGCATAGAGAATCACATAATAAAGGTAACTTCTTTCTAGTACCCAAGTGAATTAGGATGAATCCACACAGAAACAAAATCAGAAACAGTTTCTTTTTTCCTGGAACTCTTTCCCCAGGCTGCTATACACAGTTTTGCAAGTTGTGCCTTGGAGGGGGAATAATTCACACGTGTAGGATCATAGACGGGGTGTATTAATTCGCAACAATGTTGAGGCAAAGAAAGTGTCTTAAGGAAGCTATAGTCTTCCTTCAGTCTCACAAAGACATCATTTGGGGCAGCACTGCCTGCTTGTTTTTAGAGTGAAGAGTCATGATAATGAAGGACAATGTTCAGATTCACTTTTCAGGCCTTGTAGGTTATGGCCCCAGCACACTTCTGCTGAGCCAATCTGCTGGCCTATGCTTCTAACAACTAGTTAATTTTAGTGGATGTTAGTACTTCTTAAAATATCTATTGTGCAGTAAAGCTTTGAGAAGTAAAATATTTTTGAGTCAGGTGGGCCAAGATATCCAGACTGACATTATCAAAATATTATTGAGGGCAGTGCCTGGTAGATAGAGTTGTAGGCATGTTAATGGGTCTGGCTCTATCTGGAAGACAGTCCCTAGACAAACCTATGTTAGAGAAAGTGTTGGGATATCTAGATTTTTCTATAGGAAAGGAAAAATATGTTAAAAAGGAATACGTTTTAAAAGAAATACGTTTGAATGTGAGGGCAAAGTTGTCAACCAAATACTTGTTATTGTCTTGACCTTTGTATGTGTGGATGTATGTATCTGTAAAAGATTTAATTTCAGATGAGGCTGTAAGAAGACGAGAAGATCCTTCCCCCATTCTAAATTTTCCCAATTTATTAAAAAGAACTGAAATAAAATTAATGTTGTGAACCAAAGCTTTATTTTAGAGATAGCTTCTTTACATTCCATGTTAAATAGATTAAATAAAATGATCAGAAAGCTTTAAACAGTTTTTTTTTTAAATTCCTTTGAGGTCAACACTAAGTTTGCCCAGTGGTCAGCTTTGCAAGCTACTGCACTCCTATTTTAATGGGCACATAAAGATCATTACATTAAAATTAATTCGCATCAGGGTTTCCAAGTATTCTACCCCCAGTTGAGATTTTAGGAAAGCCGTGCCATTCAGAGGTTGAGAAGAAACCCAAAGAAATCATTATATCAGGTTAGAGTCAAGAGATTTTCACACAGGAAGAGTAATTGAAAAGTATATATTTTGCATAATGAAATAGATGACAAACTGGGCTAGCTGGTCTATTAATGAGCTTCCTGTAAAGCTGAAAAGCCACCAAAGCAGGGAGCGAATGCGTGAAGAAGAATCTCTGATCTCAACGTTTAATAATCAATTTTAATCAAACCATTTGAGGTGGGGAGTTCTTAGGATGCTATGATGGTGAGAGCGATTTGAAAGAAGAATAAAAGAAGACATTTCATTATGAATTGCAAAGTAACATAATCAACTGAGGAGTTATGATCAGGAAAACTTAGTTTCACTTACATTCTGCAGAAATCCACATCTGTGAAGGACATTACCACCTTGTCTACTCTTAGACCTTCCTGACCAGGAGCTTTTAGCGGTCAGGTAACATGATTTCAGGGCTCTGGATGGTGTTTCAGTTAAAAACCTGAAGAAGGTGGTTTCTTTCCAGAAAAGTCCATTCCATATTAACTAAAGTGAAAGGAGCTAAATTTTTAAGAAAATGCAAAAAACTACCTGTGCAGACATTTAAGGAAGATTATATTGTAATAGTACTAGGTCATCAATAATATTTCTCTGTCCACTGCCAAACAAATACTTATATCAATGGTTTCCTCGAATGTTTTAGTACAAAAAATCTGTACTCCCTATTTTTTAAAGGGCTAGCAAAAGAAAATATTATCAGTAGGTGTGTGATGTACTTTTATCCTGATTTATCCAGATTGGCGGTACAATTATCTCAAATTCCTGGAGAGGCGCCAGCTTTCCACTTCAGCTTGGATTGCATGGATTGCCTTCTAGGGACAAACAGCTTACTAATGTAAAATGAAGTGCATCTTCAAAGAAAGAGTAGGTGCAACCCCAACAGCCTGAAAACTAGCCATGGAGAATGAACGACAGGATTATATAATTTGGCAGGTGGAGTGTGGGTCTCTGAGCTCCTCTCTGTGAAACTCGGAATTTATAGTCCAACCAATCCTCAATGCCCATTACAATCCCTTGGAGGAACTTTAAAAAGAAAATACCCCGTGCCCAGAGATTCTGCTTTAATTGGCCTGGGGGGGGAGGGTGGGGCTCAGTGCCTGGGTCTGAAACTTTCCCAGATGATCCTAATGAGTAGCCAGTGGTGAACCACTGATTTTAATCTAAATTATCTCATTTTCATGGGTGAGTACAGAGAGAATGAGGTGAGGTCCAGAGCCAGGATTGACAAAAGACAATATTCCTTGAAAGAATTGAAGGTTCTTGCAGCCATAAAATCTCATGTCCCTGAATTTATTCTGTAACTATTAATGTGTCTGATTTTCTTTCATGTGAAAATGAGAAATAAAACCTTAATTGCACAACTTTATTTCCCTTCAACTTGCTTTTCAACTATTCAGTGTCCCCTTAGATGGAATTGAAGAATCCAGGAAGGTGGAGGTTTTTGGTTTAGTCACTGCTTAATGGAGTGCCTGGCATATAGTAGATATTCAATAAATATTTATTGAAATAATGAACAAATGCATTTATGGCTCACCTCTGACATTATGGCTTTGAATAAGGAATCTGAAATGTAAGCAGCTTAGTGATTACTAAAACCACCAAAAAAAGACAAATTATGATACAATTGATAGGTTTAAAAAAAAAAAAAAACTAGGCTATGTTCAATGACTCATGCCTGTCATCAATCCTTGCCCTCAGGGAGGCTGAGGTCAGAGGATCACTTTAGGAGTTCCAGACCAGCCTGAGTAAGAATGAGATCCTTGGTCTCTAATAAAAATAGATAAATGAGCAGGGTGATGTGGCAGGCTCCTGTAATCCCAACAACTTGGGAGGCTGAGGCAGGAGGATTGCTTGAAGTCAGGAATTTGAGGTTGCTGTGAACTAGGCTGATGCCACAGCACTCTAGCCTGGGCAACAGAGAGAGACTATGTCTCAAACAAAATGAAACAAAATGTCAACTGGTTTTCCTCTCTATATGGCATCAAAACATTAGGCATTTTGAAACAACCACTTTAACTTTGACTATAACTTGACTCTGGGGCAATGTCTCCTTCTCTAACTTCTCTACTTTTTGATGTTTTCTTTCTCTCCTGTTCTCTTTCCTTTTCTTCTACTCTTCCTTTTCCCAAAGTCTGCTCTTCCTTTTCCATTTCCCTGAGTAATGGCCCTCATTCACGCTGAAATCTCTGCCTCTCTCTTCTGTCTGCAGCCAACCAATAGATAAAATTTCTTAATTCTATCAGTGCAGTTCATATTTCTAGCTTCAGTGGCTAGTTTCTTTTTCTAGGTAATTGCTATTAATATTCTTTAGTCTTCCCAGCTCTTGTCTCTTTCACCCAGCTTCATGATGAAGAGTTTTCTTTGAAAACATAGATTTGTTTCTGTGGCATCTCTCTAAAACCTTGTTTTTTCCTTCATCCCTTAGACAATACCTGGTTCCTTAGCACGGGTCCCAGAGCACTCTCCTATTACCCTATTCACCTCCCCAATGATCCTGGCATCTACCATGCAGGTTTTATTGTCACCCTGCCAAATTACTTGTTGTTCCTAATGCTCCAGGTCTTTCCTCGTGTGGAAGCCCCATTAAAGTTCTACTTGTTATTGAGGCCTTGCTCACATTTTGCCTCTTTTGTGCACTCTTTCTTTTATAATTCCTCCCTTTACTGTCTGTGACCCAATAGCACTTGGCTTATACTTCTACAGTAAACCATAATGCCTAGCAACTTATATTTCTGTCTCAGTTACTGGATAGTCCTTGATGGCAGGGACAAACCATATCATTTATTATTGAATCTCTAGTGTTAAGTAAACTTTTGTGTATTTAATGAATGATTATAATTCTGGAAGCTTTAGCCATTCCAGATATATTTGATTAAGGGTCTGAAAGGGATGCCCGGTAGGCAGTTACCCAAACAGCAAAGGACTGATAGACTTGCAGTGATGAGTCATTATCAGGAAGGCATATACCTGCTGTGAAATCCTATAATTGGTATTTCAAATCTTTGGCATAACAATTACTCTCTCAAGCATTAAAGAACAAAATGAAATCATAGGCAAGAATCACCTTTGAGTCTGTTTATATGAAGTATTACTTAAGTAGAGGAACAGGGAAGAGAAGCATGAAGCTTTGTATTGAGATTTATTCTACAATTTATTCCCTCATAAAGTAGAATTTAAGCCTATAAGTACTACAATAATAATACTTACTGAATGCATCTCCAACACACACACACTAGAAGGTATTGTTAAGTGCGATGGAACCAGGTGTTAGGTCCCTGTGTTCCCAGTACTGAAGAAAGGTGAGTGGTCCTGAGTCTATGGAATGAATGAGCAGGGCGAGCAGGTGCAAACAGGCAGAGTGCCCAAGTTTTTGTAAGGATTAATGCGCTGTATAGTCTAAGAAGGAACAGGTCAGAGGAGGCTTTGACAAGACTTCTCTCTTTATGCTGATTCCCTAATTTTATGTTAAATGGGGGATGGACTATTCATTGTTTTTTTTGGAAAAGGGTAGAGAATTCCCAGAATTGTCTAATCTTGTAAAGCAATTTCTGAGGGTTGCCACAGTATTTGTAAACTGTCACGGCATTGGTGGATGTGATTTTTACTATGTTAATGAGGGTAGTTCTTTTAGGGGCACTGTTACCTCAACTGTGCGCATGCTCCGAAGACCCTCTCTCCAGGCCTTGACAATATCTTTACTTTGTGGTTTCTCTGCCTCTTTCTGATTGGGCCGTTTTTGGAGACCTTCATCTGTACTTTCTTGGGAGCCCCATTTCCAGAATCCTAATCAGGCTGTTCCCCAAATAACCCAAGTCAATAGGACCACATCTGTTTGTCCATGTCAGAAAGTCCCTGGAACATTAATCAGTCCTCCAAAACTACCAGCTCCCCAAGGCAACCCACCTGCGAGGTCTTGATTATTCCGGTTCCCGTAACAGCTCAGGTCAGCTTGACCGAAGCCAGTCCAAAAAGGCCTAAATGCATCCGCCATCCCCTGGCTCATGTCTAACTCCCTGCCCCAACCAACGGTATTGTATTCTCTATTTTACCTTTGAGAGATTGTACCTTGGTCAAAGTCATATAGCTACAGTTTCAGGTTGGATAGACTCCACGGTCTATGCCAAGTTACACCAAACCGCCGTGATAAGTTTGTTGCTTTTATAGTTAATACAGGACTTACCATTGTTAGAGGGTATGTGTTGTGGTTTTCTCCTTCTAGTAGTGAGCTCATAAAATGTATTTAAAACCTACATAGAGTAAAGGTAACGTACGGGAATAAATATTATTGTGCTGATTTGCCAGTATTAATCTATTCACATTCTCATCTGACCAATCGTCCACACTTTGGTCCCTTGGGCCAAGGACGCCTTCTGAGGCACTGGAGCTGATGCGGTTGATTGATCAATGTAAATTTTAAACTCACCACTTTTATTTTTTTCAGTACTTTGTCTAAATGGATCCACATAGCAGATCCTTTATGTTTACACTGTGCAGTTTCTTCACAGAAAAAAGAAATAGTGAGACAGAGAACTCTGATATGCCTATTAAATAAGAACATTCCATTCTTTCTTTTTGATTCATGTCAAGCTCTCTGTAGGATTAATTAGTTAAATATAGACACGTTAGAGTCTTTTCTGAATCGTATTCTGTCATTATATAAGTAAATTTATTACCTGCCTCCATGAATCAGTATTCTGAAACTTTCTTATTTGATTTGACACTTTCTTAGTCTATGCCATCAAATTACTATTAATTCTAGACAAAGGTCACTGATTTTCCATTGTGCAAATCATAAGGAAGCCCTCGTGAATAGATTTTTTTTTTTAACCCTAAAAGATGGCAAACATTTTTCCTGGCATTACACCACCTAAGTCACGTTTGATGAAACGGGGCTCCACTGTTTGGGCACTCATCTGAGCCAGCGTGTAACTGTCATACATATGTGTATGCAGACGCGGATTCATAGGATATGTAGGAATGTGAGTAAACATGGAAATGTTGAAAATTGAGTTGGGATGTTTGCTTGTCACAATATTTAAATGTAGTCTTCATTGAATTATCACTTTAATTAATCTTTATTGCATGCCCCAAGAATTCTTACATAGAGTTCTAAAGGCTGGGCTGGGTGGAGAGTGAGAATTGAGACCTCAGAATTCAATCTCTTGTGAGTAGACAAAAACAATTAAAAACATATATCTACAGATGGTAAGATGTGGAAATAAATATGCAGTAGGAGTTACTTCTTCAAGAGGGAAGAATGTGCCTTTTCTGCTAGTTGGAAAGGTCTAACACAGGAGCACATAAGCAACTTTGTTTGAATTTGAAGACAGAAAGAAAGGCAGAGACAGTTTACAGACTGGGCTGCCCAACTAGCTGGTGAGAGCACCAATAATTAAGAGGCAGCCAAAAAAAAAAAAAAAAAGAAAGAAAGAAAATTCGACGCACTGAATCAGACACACAACACCCTTTAACTTGTGCTTCTATGGACATTTTCTAAGTGGGGGGAAAAAAAAAGGAGGGGTGGGGAAATTAGTATTCAAGTGTTATATATTCAAGTGGCACATTTCTCTAGACTTGACCTAACTTTGTTGAACATCTTTGGGGAGATACATGTGCAAGTTGCTTGAGACCTCACCACTAACCAAGATCACAAGCCACACATATTCTGAGGTCAGGAAAGCCTGCAAGTCCTCAATATGTGGCATACTGCTCCTCTGGAGGAATGACCTTTTCATTATTTGTATTCTGTATGCTTGAATATGTCTCCCAAGTATATATCTACAGGACTACTTAAATTTGCTAATCAAAGTAAGTTTTTCCCAGTCCCATGAAATAAATGGAGAACAAATATTTAAAGAACATCATTTGGAGGAGGTGAAAGAGTATTTTGTGTGCGGTGGGTGGGGGGTACCCACAAGAGGTAAACACATCCATCAGTCAGTAGAAAGTAGTTTAATAAATAGTTTGTGCAGAGTTAATGGATCCCCTGAACGCTACCAACTGAGGGAGCCTGTACTCCATAGATGGTCTGGACTGGACCATGGGGCTTTGCAAGATGTTAACACGCTGCACTAAATCATATGGTCACCTCTGAGCTTGTTCAACAAGCACACTTAAAAAGGGTCACCAGATCTTTTCAGGAACCTGTAATTTGTTGCAGCCAGAAAGAGATGAATTTGAAAAGTAACGGCTTCCCTGCTGTAGAGATCAAATCCATTGTCCGAGCTATGTTTTGTTAACTTTGTACATAGGATCTTCTTTAGCAACTAGGGAGACACAGCTGCTCTTTAGATCTAGAAGTGAAAGAAGCGAGTCTGAATGGAATATGTGGGCTCTGCCAAAAATGAAACATTTGCTTTACTGAGTGACTTGGGGCTCAACCCTGCATGCGAAACTTCCGCCAGAGCTCAAAGTGGAGGGGAAAAAAAAGGGAGAAAGCTATATAATTTGTTTGAAGTTGTCAAGCAAAAAAAAAAAAAGAAAAGAAAAGAAAAGAAAAAAAAAGAGAAGAAAAACTGGCCAACAGATTTGAGAAACAAGAAAAAATGATATTTTAATTTCTCTTTCTAGATTATTAGCTAGTTGACCCAAACAAAAGATAGTGGACGAGGGAATTGTTGATGCTTTCTGAATATTTTTTGTAACTGTTTGGATAATCTCACTGCTTCTATGTTATCCATCCGGAAAAGCTGGGAAAAGCTGGCTGTTTGATCTGCATGTATTTCTTTTTTGTGCATAGGGAATCCGCTGTTGTAATAGATTTAGAATCTATATTTGATACGTCCCAATCCTTGGGGAAAAGCATAAACAAAAGGGCAAGAATCACAAAGCGGGGCCTGAGGAAAGGATTTTCTTTGTGTTCCTCACAGTGCTTCTTCATTCCATTTGCCCACGAGTCTGTCTGCTTATTCTCAGCACACAGGTTTTGCTCCCACAGCAACTGAAAATAAAAGACATCAAAAAATAAAGGGGACTAATTTCATAAAATGTAATCTGCCAAACTAACCATTTTGACTGGCTCATTGATTTCTTTTTTTTCCTCTTTGCATCCTCTATTTTCATTTTATTCTTATTTTGATGAAATGTGTCACTTACTACTGATCAACGTCAATGTGGATGGTTATGACTGTTAAACTAATTTGGGACATATTTTTATATCTAACTGCTGGTATGTTAGGATCAAAGGGAAATCATGATAAAATTTCATAGAAAGTAAACGTGAGACTATGTAGGTGAGGAGTTATTTCACAGACACTGTTTTAAATCCTGTCCCCGTATCCGGGATGATTTTTAGTAAGGGCATCTTATGAATAAGTGGAACACTTTACAGAAAAGCTAGCTTAGTATTGCCTTCCTTGTTTGTTGGTTAGCTGAAACTGATATTTATAATTTTACAAAAAAATAATTTTGCAAAAGCCTAGTCTATTCTTGAAGCGTTGCTTCTGTGAGACCATATTTCATCCTTTCCTTTCTAATGTCTCGTCATCTCTCTCCTTCCCTAGGCACTGCTCTTTTAAAAAATATTTGTTTTATGTTTGAAGAGCAAGTATTTCTTTTTTTACTTGGTTTATTATTTAAAATGAAGGCAAGAGTATATAATAATATGCAGGACACAAATAGAATGAACTTTGGGGGTGTTTCCAGGTTTACCCCCGATTAAATACAAAGCCATCGGCACTAATCATTGCAAATATGAAATCTAATCACTTAGCATATAGAAGAGCAAAAATAAACTTCCCCATATTTCATAAACTGACTCACACTCTTCATATTTTATCCTCAACAATGTATGCATTTTCCAGCTGGCTAAGGCTGCAATCTCTCTGCATTTTGGACATTTGTCACTCTATTCAGCCAGGCAGGAGAAGCCCCCGTGTAGCAAGCTCCTTGCACTGCAGGCATAGCATCTGTGAAGGAGTTGCTGACATCTGATGATTCAAATTGCAGAAATGATCCAGGACAAATTATGAACGTCTGGGTAGTGCCCAGAGATTTTGAACTGAAATGACTTTGCCCTTGGAGCCTTGCAGACTTGGTGAGCTCTTGGGGCCACAAGCTTTCCTGGACACAGGACATTGCCCACAGGTTCCCCTCTCTGTGTCAGTTATCATCCCAGCCAGCCAGTGCCAGCGGAGCTTTCCTTGGCCTGAAATGAAAAGGAAGTGGTTCAAGTTTTAGTTTACAAACCCTCAAGGCAATTGGAGCTTTCTTTGAAATGCAAAACAGTCCTCTATCAAGCACTGCTTAGGGCATCATCCAACTATCAAAGTCAAAGATGATCTGATAGAAGCTTACAAATCCTCATAATCTATGGTAAGTAGTAGTAGCTAAGGCCTTGGCCTTGTGTTTGCACGTAGGGCAGGAGCAGGAGGATAATTTATCCAACTTTAGGGTAATGAAGTGTTAACAAAAACCACATGAAGCTATTATTACAACCACAGGCCACAGACTGCTAAGAGGGTAAACTCTCTGGAGATGAACCTATTTTCAAGGAATCTTTTGCATCTCAGCTTACCTGAAGGCATTTGCTAAACACAAGGTGATGCCGCTGAAATACCGTGATTCATTAGCCCTAATGAACAATGCTGAGCATATTGTCTCTAAAATATAACCCACTGACATTGATATATATGTACTTTAACTCATTCGTCCCAACTTTATTAGGTACATATGTCTACAGCAGACACAAATGAAACATTCCACAACTAGGCTCCAAGCCAAAAACTAATTTATTCTTTAATGTGCTAGTGATTACTTGGTGGTTCCTTGAGCAGAGATGACAGGTCTGAGCTAATGGAGTTGTACTGTAAGTTAATATAAATCATGACAGAGCAATTAATTACAGAAACCACTGCAAATCCCTTTGTTAGTTTTCCCCATCACCAGAAGGATTTAATAATATTCATTTCGCTAAGTTCCAGTGACATTTACAAGTCTTAAACCATTTTTAATCAAATCAATATCACTGGCTGCTAAATTTAGTTGTGCTTTGCTTGCAAGTCCTGGAATACATCGATACTAATGTTTCCTACCTTCTGTTCAAATGAATCACATTGACTACCCATACTTACTCTTCATTTGTTTACATTGAGTAATCGGGATCTGAATAAAAGTTAAGACCCAGAGAACCCTGACTGACGATCAGCAGGAATGAGTTAGCAGGTGGAGGAGGAGATCAGTAAATCAGGGATTACACATGCATTGCCGTATCTGATGTCCTAACTGAAGAAAAATATTTCACAACAGAAATATATTCACATTTCTGTAGACTTTTTCAAGTGTGGCAGGTTAAAAAAAAAATAAAAGGTGGTATTTAGGCACCAGAGCACTATGGTTTCATTACAAAAGAGCACAACACCCACTCTAGCTTCATCTCTGTGCATTCTTTATTCTTCAGACATCTACAACTGACATCTCTTTTTAAAATTGAATAAGTGGAAATTAGTTAGTTAGGATGGCTATAGAAATGCTGAATTATCTCTATAAAAATAATTTTACAAACTGTTAATCAGGCATTGATTGTGTTATAGTTTTGGGGAACAAAATGACCTGCTGTGTCTGAGGTCTATGTTGCTAGACCCATGTTAAGCTCTTTTTGGTTTGTTTGTTTGTGACCTTCCCATCCCTCAGTCCCCACTCCTGGAAAAGCTCTCTGGAAAGAGTACAGTTCCCATAGCAATGTGCCTTGCACATATTTGCTAGATTTTTCTGTTCCTATCCTACCTTTTTGTTGACATAATTGTAGATCTTGTACAGACTTTATTGACTTGTCTTCGACTTAATCTGTGGCTGTCTCTGAACTCTGAGCCTTAGAATGTTAGGGAAGCATTCTTTCCAGAAAGGTCACTGTTCACATGCTTTGGTAATTGTCATCCTCCCTAGGGAACTCAGGACTTCCTGATTTCAGCTATAATCATTTCTGTTTATCTTCTCTTCCTTAGCAGATTGTAAATGCCTTTAGGACAGGGACCTTGCTTCATTTCTTTTTTTTTTTTTTCTTTTTCCTCTATACTGTCGATACCTAGCAAAGATATTTTTTGCATGATATTGTTCAATAAATGTTCACTCACTGAATGAACATATGCTACCCAGATGGGAGTGTAAGGAGGGTGTAAAACTCAAATTAGTTAATCAACCAGCTTGTAAGATAATAGATTGGGTGTAGGAAAATGTTGTTAACCTGAGAGAGATGTTTTAGGCCTAAAATTTATAGGGTGAAGAATTGACTTGAAGAAGGCTAGCAACAAGACTGGCTTTGTGGGTAGCTCCAGTGGCTGAGAAGCTAACGATACCTCTGTACTTTTGTGCAAGACCAGCTCCGGCTCGTCTTCTCCAGCCTTGGGAACTGTGACGTATCTATCACAAAGAGGCCTGATTTGAAAGTCAGGGTTTGAAATCCATCCCACAGTCCATCTTTGTGACCTTAGACAAGCCCAGTTATGGTTTTTGACTTTGGTGAAAGCACTGAAGCTTTTCTGAGCCCCAGTTTCCTTGACATGGTAAGGAGAACGAGCCGTACTGTGAGGGTTGAAAGTGAGATTGGGTATGAGCTTGGCTGACGCACAAGCTGTTTGAGCCTTACTTCCCAAGGGCCTAGAAATGGCGACCAAAGTGAGAAAGAAATAACTTACAATCTTTCAAGCTGCAGGACGCTGCCTAGGAGAGAGAGACGAGCATTCTCTTAGTGCAATTTGCCATCATTGGGAATCCAGTCAGTGTGAACCCTGCGCTGACTATGGGTCCTGGTTTCTAACAAGTGCAGTAATTTCTTCTTTCTTTATAGGGGACAATTGATATAAAGTGTGTCGCTTTAGGTGTTTGTCAGGATCAACATTTCTTATCATCCTCCCCTTCAGGAAAGTGAAAGGTATAATCAGTGGCCAAATGTTCAGGCCAGGTTTATTTTTATTTATGTATTTATTTATTTATTTATTTTTGAGACAGAGTCTCACTTCGTTGCCCTAGGTAGAGTGCTGTGGTGTCATAGCTCACAGCAACCTCAAACTCTTGTGCTCAAGCAGTTCTCTTGCTTGAGCCTTCCAAGTAGCTGGGACTATAGGTGCCTGCCACAATGCCCGACACTTTTTGAGTCGAGTCTCACTCTGACTCAGGCTGGTCTCAAACTCTCGTGAGCTCAGGCAATCCACCCACCTCAGCCTTCCAGAGTGCTAGTGTTACAGGTTGAGTCACTGGCACCAGCCAAGGCCAAGGGAGGGTGACCTACCTGGGCAGTGGAAAGGTGGTATCTGCACCTGGGGGCAGTTAGAGACCTGTTTTATATAGGTCTATAGGGGCCCCACAGTTTGCCTGGAAAGTTAGTGTCTTTGGCAGGAACTTCTCAGGGGGGTGTGGCTGGCCAGATGCCTTGTGTCTTTGTCTTAAGGAGAGAAGAGGGAGGGAGAGGGAGGGATCCTGTGTGGCTACATTAGGCCTCCCCAACAGAAAGTAGGGTGAGAAGGAGGCTCTCGTGTCCTCTGTCAAGAGGAATAAACATTCTGAAGACTCTTTTCTTTGCTCACTTGAGCCTGTCTTCTGACAAGAGGGCTAAGGCAGCTTATCTGTACCTGTCAGGAAAACGGACTGTTTAAGAAAAGTATAATGTATCTCTTCTAAGTTTAAGTGTCGTTTACTATTCCTATATATAGAGGACCAGAACCAAGTCCATAATTTTTTTTGAGCAAAGTATCAGAACAGTGGCAAAATGGCTTCGACTAATATTACTGCCACCACGATGTCTGCCCCTAATACTGTTACTATTTTTATTACTACTGCTATTGCTACATAACATTTATAGAGTGTTCATCTTGACTGTTCTAAAATTCTCTTTATATATTAACCTATTTAGTCCTCACAGATAGCCTCTGAGTTGGAAACTATCAATGGGGAAACAGAGGTACGGTTAGTAAGTGGCAGGGCTGTGTTCAAATTCAAGCAATTTGACTCCAGAGTTTGTGTTCTCAGCAGAAGAGGTCCAAGAACTGGAGTTTGCAGATCCAGGTTCTAATCCACTTTACTGAAATGGCTGTGTAACCCGGTAAACCCCGCTGCTTTTCTGTGCCTCCTCCTATTTCAACTGCAAGTGAGAATAAAAACTGTTAACTTAAAAACCTTTGGTCTTCACATGGCTCGGTTAAAAAAAGGAATTGGAAAAGACAACTCCACTTGTCCCTGCATTTCTCAAATTGTGCTAAGGAGAAATCTAAGTCTCAACCTAGAGCGCTATTGTAAAATCTTTCCTCTATTTTCCTCCACACGCCTCTCCCGTCCTTCCCTGGTTTCAGAGCTCACACTTCCTCATCCCTTTGCTCTCATATTGCTGGGCATTTGACTCTGATGTGCAGCACTAATCTTTTGTTCTCTTCACCCTTTCTTTGACCACTTTCTGTATTCTCCCAATTCCTTTTCACCATCGCTTATGGATCGAAGGCACTAAGGCCCCAAGACTACACTTCCTGAGCAGGTGGGCACTGGAGGTGGACAAGTGGACAGGCAATTAATGAAGGAATCAAGAAAGGAACAGCAGCCTTAAAAATCAGGGTCAGGCTTTATCTATTCATGTCTTCATTTTTATATACGAGCTGTATTGAGATGAAAATTCACACACCACACAAAAAATTCAGCCTTTCTAAACATCCAATCTGATGGCTTTTAGTATCTTCGGAGAGTTGTGTAATGATCACCAATATCTGATTTTAGAAAATTTCATTGCATCCAAAAGAAATCCTATGCCCATTGGCAATCCTCCTCGTTTTCTCTTGCCCCAAGCCCTGGAAACCAACAGTTTACTTCTTGTTTCTATGCATTTGCCTGTTTTTGACACTTCATACAAACAGAATCATGTAACATGTGGCCTTCTGTGTCAGGCTTCCTTCTTAGCATGATGTCTTTGTGCTGCAGCTGTGTTGCAGGGTTTTCAGTACTTCATTGTTCTTAATGGCCCGATAATCTTACCTCGTCCAGTTCTGCTGCCTTTCGTCTGCCCATTCATTAGTTGATGGACCTTTGGGTTGTTTCCTCTTTTGTGCTATTACAGATAATACTGCCATGAACATCAAGAACAAGTTTTTATACATAGATTTTTGAATTTTTTTTTTTTTTTTGTCTTTGCAGTGTTTGACTGGGCCCGGGTTTGAACCCACCACCTCTGGTATTTGGGGCTAGTGCCCTACTCCTTTGAGCTATAGGAGCAGCCTTGAATTTTTTTTTTTTTTTTTTGAGACAGTCTTACTTTGTTGCCGTCCATAGAGTGCCATGGCATAATAGCTCAGCCTCAACAGCAACTTCAACCTCTTGGGCTCAAGTGATCCTCTTGCCTCAGCCTTCCAAGTAGCTAGTACCATAGGCACCTGCCACAATACCCACCTCGTTTTTAGAGATGGGGTCTTGCTCTTGCTCAGGCCGGTCTCTAACTCCTGAGCTCAAGCAATTCCCCACTCCCACCCCCACCCCCAGCCCCGCTTCGGCCTCCCAGAGTGCTAGGAGTTCAGGCATGAGGTACCATGTCCAGCTGATTTTTGAATTTCTTGAACACACACCTAGGGATAGAGTTTCTTGATCACATAGTAACTCCACTATTACTCTAGTAATTTTTAGGAAATGCTAAAGTGCTTTCCAAAGTGGCTGCAGGTTTCACAATCTTACCTTGCACATAATTAAAAACAGACAAACAAGAAAACCCCTTATTTAAAAATATGCCCCGAGACTACCTAAATTTGGCACACTCTTAACTGTGGAAGCTCTGTGATAACTAGATAGTTAGGATGGCTGGAGTCTTACCAGCAGACAGAACCAGACTGGATTGTCATCAACTTGAGGGTCGGGGTCCATTCTTCCCCAGTGCCATAGCCACAGGCCCGAGAACCGTATTGGCAGATAGCAGGCACTCTGTAAACATCTGAAAGAATAAACGAAGGAAGACTCAAACTCAGAGAAGGGCCTGCTGAATTTGAATTTTCTTCCAAACAACTGACCTTTCCATTCCATGAAGTGAGCTATTTAGCAACATTCTCTAGCATATGGATTATCTCTGTCTGTGGCATCCATTCTTCTTCCATCTGTTGAGGAATTTCATCTCCTTTCAAAGTCACTTGAGGAGGCCTTGGTATATACTCTACACATGGTATAAATGGTATTTTATTTTAAAAGGATGTAACAATATCACCTAGATTTGACAGGCGTCCTAAAAAACTTAAATCAGTGCCCGGTTTTCCTCTCCTTTGATAGAATATATTTAATAGATAATATTAATTCAGCTCCCTCGCACACATAAAACCTAGCAGTATTCAGTATCTGGTGTGTTTGCTTTTATTCTTAAAGAATCTGAAGGGATTTGACATTTTGTTTCATTCATTCACAGCCTGTTTTTTCATATCTAATGAACACGCTCTACAACAATGGCCCTCAGATCTCCACCATCTGCAGGAGACGGCACACAGGTCATAGGCTAAGAACAACACCACATCAGTATTGAATAAAAAAGTGAAACTTCAAAGGCAGAGCTGGCTATGAGGTCCATGCTTTCCAGACCTTGTAGCTAGTTCCTCCTGTTTATTATTTTTTGTTTGATTGGAAGATAATGTAGTATGTCATTCTGTGGTCCTTGACCTATGGTCAATTCCCTACGGAGGAGCCAGATTGGGGAATATTTCTGTGAGCACATTTGTCCTAGAGCAGAAATAATAAAAACAAGAAGGGTGGGCATAAAAGATGTCTGAGGCCAGGGAACAAAGTCCTTTGTTGTTAAAGGAAGATGATCTTGGGTACTCAGCCAAGAGTCTTTTTAGCTGGATCATGATAATGATAATGATTCTCTCTGTAAATAATGTAGGCAAAGAGAGATTTTTGTGGGTCTGTTTCTCCTCCTCGTCAGATGCCCTGTATTTTTACCTCATCACTGTGGCAGACGTACCAGACGTACCCCACGCTGCCGTGATTAGAACACATTTGTACCTCTGATAATCCAGGCATCAGCTTTTTAAAGTGTTGAACTAGTGAATTAAATCTTAATGGAAAAATTTTCTCCTAATATAGGACCTTTCTGGGCCATGAATAATTAATGTCAATTTATAGCTCAAGGGATGTCTCAGAGGAATCAATATAGTAAATTAACATCACCCACCCCCTTAACAACAAAATCTTTTTTAGGTATAATTAAGCCTCAGAAAGGCCTATACCGTCTTTTTGAAAAAGAAAAAGAAAATCTTAGATATAATTAATACTAGTTTTGTTTTTACTGTATTTTACATTTTATTAAATATTTCTAAAAGCCAGAAGCTGGAGTGACCCAGGCAGTGATAGGCTTATAAACTCAATGATTAGGAAGATATATTTCTAACTATGATGGGAAAGACTCTGGTAAAGCAGTTAGAACAAAATAAAATAATGCCAGGATAAATAATCTGAACTCTTCTTCCGTACTCCCCTTCACCTTATTCTTAGGAAAGAGTTGGAGAAAGTTGTTCTTGAAGGATATGTCTTCATGTCAAAAGAATGCCCAGGCTTTTGGCGATTGATGCTGATGATGTGTGGTACCAATTTTTATTTTGGGGAGAGTCACATCTTCACATCTCAACTTTTAAGTCATGTCTGAACATGGTTCTTGCCCGTTCTGTGGCATATTAGACAGAGATGGTGATTGCAGTGACGATCCCTGTTCTGACATCTCTAAATTTCCTATTTGTCCTGGTCCCTTTGCATCAACTCTCACCCTGCCAGCTCTGGCAGCCCCTCCTTTTCGAGCAATCTCATCCATCATGGGAGCTGTCAATTGGGTGCCTTTGAGGCCCACGGCTTGCAGAAGACATTCCCAGGACAATGTCCATCTGTCACATATTATTGCCAGTTTTCCTAACGAAACTGCGTAGCAAGGGAGGAGCAATTCTGGCTTAGGGGAAGGTATAGAAAAATCAGAAGAAGGTCTAAGATTTCTAGCAAGTCTGGTTTCCTTCGCTGAAGTTTCGCTTACTCCCCATTGGCATCTTCATTCTAAAAAAAATATAAAGTGTCTTGTACTGAACTGAAGATGAATAGTGCAGGGTTCTTGCCTGCCTTTAAGAAACTTCCCACCTCAAGTGAGGAGGCTGACTTGAGAACAAATTAATCTGCTCTATTGTTAGAGAGACTCCAAGGGCACCGCGGGCTGGAGATAGGCTCAAAGGAGTACGTCAGAGAGGCTTTACCGAGGAGGAGCGTAACTGTGTCTTCAAAAATGAGTGGATACCTGCTGGTAGACAGGGGGTCGGGGTATTCCCAGCCCAGAGCAGGAGCAATGAGGGCAAGCCTCAGGGAGTGGAAGGGTTTGGTTCTGGATCTTGGCAGAGCCTAATTGCACGTCTTCTCCTTGAGCCTGAAGTCGGGGCTTGAAGCTGGAAAAGCTTTCAGGCCACAGGCAGATTTCCTTACAAGCTTCCACAGCCACCCAAACCTTCGAATCTCTCTGGGAGGTAGTGACGCCTATGGTTCAAGAGATCCCTTTCAGGAAACCAGCTTTTGATGACTGTTATCCCACCTTGGTTCAGACAGGCTCAGGTAGCCGCCTCCATGGGTCGGCTGCCCTTGAACTTGCTCACAGCCAGTCGGGTGCTTCAGTTAGAGCTCTGAGTGCTGCTCGTCTGCCTGAGACTAATGCGCTGTGTGTCTGCTTTCTGGAATATTGATAAAGGGCTGCACTGAACCTTCCACTACAAGTGACATCTTTAAAAATCATGACGTGGTCTCATAAGACACAGTTCTGGGGTGTCTTAGCTGGGGCTGGCTGCTATCACAAAACACGTCAGCCTGGGTCTGAAGAACAGAAGTGCATTTCTCGCAGTTCTGGACACCGGGAAGTGCAAGGTCAAGGCTCTGGCAGGGGGGGGCCTGTTTCTTGGTTCAGAGAATGGTATCTTCCCCTCCCATGGTGCAAAGGCAAGGCAGTGCTGCACGGCCTCTTGTACTAGGGAACTGATCCCATAGGCGAAGGCTTCACCCTTATGACCTAATCACCTCCTAACACCATCACATTGAGCGTTAGGTTTCAGTATACGATTTTGTGGTGTGGGAGAGCATAAACACTCAGACCACAGCACAGGGTTAAGATCTTCTGCTGGGATTGACATTTGCCAGTTCTTTCTGGTGTGCTGGATAGCCCCCTTTCCATAGCAGCCCCTCTTGATTCCTGAGGGTTTGTAAAGGAGAATTCACGTGTTCTTACACAACACAATGGTCTGCCAGCTTCTGGGCCATACGCATCGACTCCCCTCCTCACCCTGCCCCCCTTTCCCTGAGGGCAGACTGATTGCATGTGATCCTGCCCCCCACACCTTCCAGCTACCAGTGCAAGTTACTTAACCTTCTTGTGCTTTCCTTTCTTCATCTACAAAAACTGGGACAATATGCTCATTTTGAAGACACACTGAAATGATAAAATACACCAAGCACAATACCTAATACACAGTATAGCTTGTTAGCTGCTCTTGTTTACCGCTGTTAACATTGTTGTTGCTACAACCTGTACCCACTGCCTGTAAAGTTGCTTGGTGAAGTCCCTTCCCTGCTCTGTATGCCAATGTCCCTGCCCAGAGCAGCCTCTGACGGTTTCCCCGGGTTCCTGCCCTTACGGTGCCAACATGTCTGTTTTCAAGTGTGGAAGTGAGTGAACTCTGTGCTCACATCTGTGCCCTGGACTTAAAGTAACTTGCCTTAGACTCAGCTTTCCACAAGCCCACCCCCTCCAATAGCTTTTATCCTTTGCTCCTCTAACCAAAGGTGCTAATTTCATTCATAGGCTCTTACCTTCCTTTTTCCTCTTCAATTTCCCTGGCCCTTCTCCATAACCAAATCACCCCTTTCTTCCTTCAGGTAGGAAAATAGAATTCCCAAGTACAGAAGGGAGAGAGAGTTGGGCTTTGGAACTGTGTGGAAGGGAAGGGGGATGTGAAAGGAGAGGACTTAGATTTGCACTAGCAGTTGACAACCAAAAAATGCATGTAGGATTGACGGTTCTATTATTAGGACATCCCGTTGACACCATATTTTTTTCTCTCTCTTTAAGCCAGATTCTCAGAACAGAGATTTCTAACCCTTTGGAATTGAGATGAACAATTATTTTAAACAATACTATGTATTTGCAGTCTAAATTTTTTTTATGTTTTGAGACGTGAAAATTCCTTTCATTCCAGTTATGTGACATTTTAGGCAGTTGCATGTGGCTCTCACAAGGGTGAAGGCTGACAGTGAGGTTGAGAATAAGAATGTGGAAACCTTGTGGGCATGCTTGATGGATGTGACACTGTGTCCTGACTGTTCAGTCTGAGAGGATGACCATGCCCTAGGGGAATGGCCTCAAAAGCTTTGCAAAGAGAGCTCATATATTTATCACATACTGAATTGTTAGATCCTGGCCTGCCCTATGGAATCTTAAGAGAGATTGAGGCTATAACAATACGTATATTACCCAGTAGTTGATACGATACTTGTTTTTATACTTTGACTTATTTAATTCGTGAGCTCATATTCCAAAAACTTTCTTCCCCCAGAAAGAAAGATGAGGACTCAGTGCCCATGGACCTAATCAGTAATCTGAGATACAGATTAAGAACCAAGAGAACCAAAGCTGTTTCATACCCTTGTGAAAATAATTGAAAAGATACATCTTTGACCGGTAAACATATAAATGGCACAACTATTTTGGAAAATAGCTTGGCAGTTTCTTCAAAACATGCACATGTCATAGATATTTACCCAAGAGAAATGAAAGTCTAAGCCCACACAAAGACTTATACATGAATGTTTACTGCTGCTTTATTTGTGATAGCTCCTAACTGGAAACAACCCAAATCTCCATAAGCAGATGAATGGGTAAACAAATCATGTTATACAATGGAGTACTACTCAGCAATTAAAAAGAATGAGCTATTGACAACAAGCAACAATGTGGATTAATTTCAAAACAATTGCAGTGAGTGAAAGATGCCTGACCTCCCCTACCTCCCTGGCAAAATAATGCTGTGTGATTCCATTTATTTGAACTCAAGGAAAATGAAACTAATCTACAGTGACAGGAAACAGATCGGTGGTTGCCTGAGGATGATGAGAGGGCTGAGGGTGGATCAGAGAGAAGTGGGATAGAGCAACTACAAAGGGGCAGGAGAAGATTTTGGAGGGTGATGGGTATGTTCATTATCTTGATTGTGGTGATGGCTCTGCGGGTGTGTGCATATGTCACAGCTCATCAAATTCTGCGCTTTAAAGTTTGTTGTATGACAGTCATGCCTTAATAAAGCTGTAAAAAAGTTCTTAACAAACATAACTAAACACTCAATATCTTTACATTTCAAAGCTATCTACTAGAAAAAGTGATTGTACTGACATTTTTTTCTCTTAACCATTTTTTTATTAAATCATAATTACGTACATTAATGCATTTATGGGGTACAATGTGCTGATTTTATATACAATTTGGAATGGTTACATTAATCTGGTTAACATAGCCTTCACCTCACTTACTTAATTATTGTGTTAAGACATTTATACTCTACTCTTAATAGATTTGGCATGTACCCTTCCCATATGCACCATAGGATAGGTCCCCCCGATTATCCTTCCTCCACCAGGCCTCCCCCTCCCCTCACCCCTTCCCTCCTCCATCCTAGGCTATAGTTGTATTTTATCTTTCCTATGAAAGTATGGGTGGTTATATATTGGTTTCATAATAGTCCTGAGTACAATCGGATACTTTTCTTCCATTCTTGAGATACTTTACTAAGAAGAATATGTTGCAGTTCCATCCATGTAAACATAAAAGAGGTTAAGTCTCCATCTTTTTTTAAGGCTGATCCTGCAATTCTTCTACTAGGTATATATCTGGAAGACCAAAAATCATTTTACAACAACAATATTTGCACCAGAATGTTTACTGTAGCCCAATTCATAATTGCCAAATCATGGAAGAAGCTCAAGTGCCCATTGATCCATGAATGGATTAATAAATTGTTTATGTATAACATGGAATATTATGCAGCCTTAAAAAAGATGTATTGACTCTTTTAATTTTTATTCATGGGATCCAAACACCTTAACCTCCCTCAGTATGATCCAGTCACATTAAAAACTGTCTTCACTTTAATAATAATGACAACTAATAATCATTGAGCATTTTCTGGTGCATAGGGATATGTTGATGCTTTACCTGTGTTACCTTGTGTAATGCTCAGAAAAACTCCCTAGAGTTGGTGCTATTACTAGCTCCATTTGTAGAAGAGGAAACTGAGGAAGGCAGAGAGATTGGGTACTGAATTAGCCCAACACAAGGATTAAGAATGGAAAGTACAGTTTCAAAACCATATGTGGTCCTACTCCTGGACTCTTTCTCTTCCATTAGTAGGACATAAATAAAACTTTACTCAGCACAGGAAATGAATTAATACAGAAGCAAGGTCTTGTTGCTGTAACCCTATAGCTGTTTCCCAGGCTTTTTGGCTTTCTGGCACTCTCTGATCTTAATTCTTTTTTTGAGCTTTTAATTCCTCATATCATCATCTGCTTGCTTGTTTTCTGGATTCCTTGTTGCTCTGGTTATCTTTCTAGAAACTGAGCTAGTTGCCTTGGTACTCTTCAGAGTCTGGGCAATGCATAGAACTTTGTCTGATCACTTACTCTGTGCTTTGAATATTACTCCTGGAAGATTCTTCAGTAGAAGAAATCAATAGACCAGGAAGGGACGGATCTGGTTCAAGTTCGGGATATGTTGCAAAATCTAAGGAATAAAGAGACAAGGTAAACAGACAAAATAAGACAGGCAGTGGGACAGGAGACTGGCAGAAACTCAGATAAATCCAGAAGAAGAGGCAGCAGAGTGGTAAGGCTAACCTTAGTTGGAAAGTCCACCAAGCAAAAAGGCATCAGTGGGCCCTGCTATGTGCTGGGCAAGTAAAACTGGCAGGAAGAGTGAGCAGGTTGACAGAATTGCCTCTGAGTAGCCCTGGAAATGCCCTTCACAAAGAGAGTTGTCTAGCAGCAATGTGGGAACCAATGGCCCCCAGCCCTGGGGCCAGCACAGCTTGCGTTGACAAAGATCCCCAGAAGGTTTTAAAAAATATGGCTTCACAGTCTCTTCACAGTTCTGCCAGTCTCCCAGGTTATTTTTGACTCTCTCCCTTTCTCTCTCTTTCTTATTAATCAGTAGGGGGAAAAAGATGACAATAAAAACCATATGGAGGCCTCATCTGAGGCAGGGATCCTTTGATCTTTTCCCCAAACAGAAGAAAGTACTCCTCTCGCTCTGAAAGCCTTCCAGATGTTTCCCCCCATCTGGAGGAACAAATGTCCCAGGTAAATTTAATGCCACGAGTCCCTTCTTTATTCATTTGTTCTGACGCTAACTGAGTACTCACTAAGTACCAGGATCTATGCCAGAAACCAAAGGTACCAAGACCGATTCCCACAGTCAAGGGAGTCAGTTCCAAGATGGTGATATTGTGCACGAGGATTTAGGGAGCTTTAAGAGGAAGCTTCAGGAAGGAGTAGGATGGAAAGGAAAAGGAAGGTAGATGTTCAAAGAGGCTTTCAGAAGGGAGTGATGCAGAAATCAAGAGGAGAACCATTCCTTGTTTTCTTAGCAACTCAAAACCTTCCTGTCATAGAGCTTGGAGGCCGTCTCTAATATCTCAAATTCTGCCAGGATTGTTTTCTGAAAGCCCTTATGTGTATCTACTTAAAAAAAATAAAAAAAGAAACCACCAGAGAACAATATAATTTAAGCAGAAAGAAAACTCAACAGGTTTTTAAACATAGATTTGAAGTGGTTTCCTAAGAGTAGTCAACATAGAGAACTTGTGATCCAAGGAACTGAAATGTCTTCAAAAATCAATATGCTCAAGTATGAATGAGTAAATCGACAGCTTTAGGGAAACTGGGCGTGTTCATTCATTTATTCATTCTTTCATTCAATAAATAAATATGCTTTTGCCAAGAATGTACTAGACACTGAGGATTCAAAAATGAATAATAGGTTTAGCAGGTAGACAGCAAACATTTCTTCATCGATAGTTTGCTTTTTATGGGTGATATTTATCTACATCACAATGGTCACCTGTACTATTGTCAAATTCAGGCTACTTTTCTAGATTTTTCTAATCCAGCCTGATTTTTTTTCTTCTCAGTCATTACCAAAACAGTGTACCCTAACAGAAGGACCTCGGCACATAGCATCAATTTTCTAAGTATTTGTGAAGCAGCAGCAGAAATAAATCAGATCTGATGGACAAAGGGCAAATTTGTAAATGTTGCTGGGGCTTAGTACATTTATAATAAAGAAGGAGCTCTGTATTTTTGTATATATAAAATAATAATCACTTTTAAAAATTAGTTTTAACCAAGTTTGTTAAAACCTGAAGTAAATTGTTCTTATGGAAATGTGTACCTTTCTCTGAAAATACATTTCACCTTTCATTTTCAAAGGGTACACCCGTCTCATTGTTCGACTTGGGAAGCTGCGCTGCCAGTTTTACGATTGTAAGTCTGGTCTTGATGTTCTGTGCTAATCCACTATACATCAGGCTGGAAGCTTCTCTTGACAGGAAAACTTGGAGCAGGCCTGGTGGAAGGATTTTGGCATCACACACTGAAGTGGAAAATATTCACAGGCTGCAATGCAAGGAAGTCTGGCTTGGGCTGCTGTAGGAAAGGCAGCCACTGGCTGGGAGACAATTAGGATAGGAAAGTCCCGGGCTCCTCTGAGAGGCCTGGAGGAGGGTGCTGTATGCTGAGTGGGGGAGCATCACTGAATCATGTGTGTTTTCATGAGGATTGAGAGGAATGGCAGCGACGCAAGCCAAGTTAGAAAAAGAACACTACCACTGAGCACTTCCATCATGGTCTTTCTGATCCAAAACCCTTCATGTGCAAAGATAAGGTGCCAAGTGAAAAAAAAAAATGAATACTTCAGGGGTTTTAAAAGATGAAGGCTAGAAAAACTCTCAGGCACAGGTGTAACTAATGGCTTGTAGTGAGTATGTCAAATCAAGAAAAGGACAAGTGACCCCTCCATTTGTTTTGGAAACAGTTTGAATCTATAGTTTTGGCAAACAGATAAGTGCTTTTGTTCTATGCCTGGGACTGTTTGGTTAGAAATGATTTTTTTTTTTTTTTTTTGGTGGGGTCCTTGGTTTTGCTTTTAATATACTTGCAAGCTTTTTCAGCTCTGTCACTGACAGATTTAGCTATGTAGATTTCTAGGAATAAAGATAATAGTGGTGTTCCTATTTTGACTCAAAGTTAAAAAGGAAGTGTCAGGGACTTTGTGACAACCTCTTGGGTTACTGTCCCTGGAATAAGATGGAGAACTTGTGACTGCTCCAATGGACCCAGAAGTCTAGGGTAAAAGTGAAATCTGATTGAGGCATAGTGGAAAAGATGACTTCATGCTTCCTGCTTCCTCCAAATAGATAAGAAGCATGATTAGAGAATATTCATACAAAGAGGTCCCGTAGCCCCCATAGATGTTGGTCCTGTGCGGAGTCATGGGATGTGCAAACTTTAGGAAGGCTGGAGAAGTTCCCCCAATCATATAACTTAAGGGGGGATAAACTACGTCCCGTGCAGGCCTGTGGAAAGGGGAGCTGCAGTTACCCAGCTCTGCACGTCGTGGGACGGGAGCGTGATCCAGAAAGAGCTGTATAGGAGTCAACTGTGAGTTCCTTCAGAGCGAAGAGCAGGGATTCGTCTTTGATTTCCCCACATCTATCACAGAGTCTGGCACATAGTAAATGCTTATGTTAAAGGAACTGAACTGGGTTCATCTCCTGGGTGCCACTAGGAGTGTCAAGCTTTGAAATGCGCTCCACACTTTAAAACCAATAAGAAGCCGAAACTACGTAAAGAAAGTTGGCCATTGTCAGCCTAAGGATTACTTCAGATTTTTCTTCCACATCCTCCTCAAATCTCCACCCAATCAATGTCCTGACTTCTGTCCAAATGAATCATAGCTGTACTCGCTCCTTTGGGTTGAGAATTGGGTAGACTTTAACAGGTGCACTGAATTTCTATCCACAATTGTGTTATTTCACTCCTATTAGCAATATGAATCAGAGACTCATGTGCATGCCCCAGTGTATGGTCTGTTTCCCAGCCTCAGTTTCTACCCCCAAACCAAGATCTCCTTTTTTCAGGGAGAGAGGGAGACTCTCTCTGGGTAACTAGGAAAAGCAGACATGCAGGGGAAGTTGACAATGTGGATCTTTCTTTGACCATGATATAGATATATTTGTTCTGTTGTTCCTTGCAAGGTGATATTGTTTTGCTTTGCCTTAGTTGTTTGCTACTTTCTAATTGTGCTTCGGGGATGATTTTTCTTCTTTTTTTTGCTTAGGGAAACTCCCTTTCCTTCCCTTCCAACTCCCTCTCCACCTACTTTTCTGGAAGTGTTTTACCTCTCACTAAAAGATAGCAAATATAACAAAGGGACTCATTTCAGCCCAGTGTTGTTTAGGGGGAAATAGAAAGCAATATACGCATAAAAAATAACAAAGGAAGTTAGGTTAGTGCTTAAGTGTCATGGTGTAAGTAAAATGGGACATTTTGAGAGCTGTTTTCATTTTCTATTGATACTGTGACAAATTACCACAAATATACTTTAGATCAACACAAATTTATTTTCTTACATTTATGGAGGTCAGAAGTCCTAAAATCAAGCTGCTGGCAGGTCTGTGTTCCTTCTAGATGAAAGCTGTAGGGAAAATTAAATTTCCTTGCATTTTCTAGCTTCTAGAGGTCACCTATATTCTTCTCCTTGGGCCCCTTTCCTGTCTTCAAAGTCGGCAGTACAGCATCTTCAGATCACTCTCTGAACTTGCTTCTATCATCACATCAATTCCTGTGACTCTGACTCTCTTGCCTCCCTCTTTCCCTTACAAAGACTCCTATGCGCTGGGCTCCTATGGTGGCTCATGCCTGTAAGGCTACCACTTTGGGAGGCTGAGGCAGGAGGATCACTTGAGCTCAGGAATTTGAGAGTAGTCTGAGAGAGCAAGACCCAGTCTCTACGAAAGATATAAAACTTGGCCAAGTGTTGTGGTGGGTGCCTGTAGTTCCAACTACTTGGGAGGCTGTGGCAGGAGGATCTTTTACACCCAGGAGTTTGAGGTTGCTGTGAGCTACATTGACACCATGGCACTCTAGCCTGCGACAACAGAATAAGACTCTTCTCAAAAACAAATAAACAAACAAAACAAAACAACAAAAACAAAAAAAACTCCTATGATTACATGGGGATCACCCAAACAATCCAAGATAATCTTACCTTCTCAAGATCCTTAAATTAATCATATCCATAAAGTCTCTTTGCTATGTAAGGTAACATGTTCACAGCTTCTTGGGATTAGAATATGAACATCTGTTTTAGATTGTCCTAGTTGCTGTAATAAAATATATGACATTGGGTGGTTTATAAACAATGGAAATTTATTGCCCATGCTTCTGGAGGCTAGGAAGTCCAAGATCAAGGTTCCCGCAGATGTGGTGTTTGGGGAAGGCTCTCTGCTTCATGGATGGTGTCTTCATGCTATTCTCACATAGTAGAAGGGTAAAAGGGATAAATCATCTTCAGGCCTCTTTTATAAGTTTATAAGGACACTAACCCCATTCATGAGGGCTCCTCTATCGTGACCTAGTCACTACCCAATGGTCTCACATCTTAATGTCAGCACATTTGGCATTAGATTTCAACATATGAAATTTGGAGGGACATAAACATTACTAATATCTTTGAGTTAGAACCATTGTCTACCATGGGATTCTTTTTCATACTTACTTGTACCATTAATGGGGTTGTTTGTTTTGAGTTTTTATTTTTTATTTTTTTTAAAACAGTCTCACTATTTTGCTGCCCGTAGAGTGCTGTGGCATCACAGCTCACAGAAACCTCAAACTCTTGGGCTTAAGCAATGCTCTTGCCTCAGCCTCCCAAGTAGCTGGGAATACAAGTGCCTGCCACAATACCCAGCTATTTTTTTGTTGTAGTTGTCATTATTGTTTGGCAGGCCCAAGCCAGGTTCGAATCCGCCAGCTCTGCTGTGTTTGGCCAGTGCCCTAGCCACTGAACTATAGTTGCATTTATGTTATGATGTGGATTCTGTAATTCTGAAGAGGTTTAGTTAATATTTGAGCAGATTTTAATCAATTAGATTCAATTCACATTTTACTGAGCCCATATGCAAAATAGTATTTTAGATGTCAAATAATTGTAATAGCAAACCAAACACATACATATGAGTAGTTTGATTTTTCCCTTCTATGGTGATGCTGACAGTCATTTCCTTAACTGTCAGAATTAATGCATTAATCCTGCTATGAGTTTGAAGAATAATAGGGACTGTCAATTAAGTGTTAAGACCTTACTGTGGTGAAGTCTGAAACTAAAAAAACTAAGATAATTTACACAAGTTAAAATGTTGCAATATTTTAAAGATAAATATCAAGAATTGTGAAGGGTATAAGATTTCACTCTTCTTGCAAACTAGCATATTGACCTGCCACAGTTTCTTGGGTCCTTACAGAAGACATGAGTTCCTGGCTCAGAGACAAAGTTTAGTTTATTACTTACAGCAAATGGCAGTAGTCAGGTTATTAGCATTTTTGCACTGATTCCTTCTTAGAAGCCCCATTCCTATAGGGTAATGCAAAGAAGGCCAAATGACATCTGAACAATTAGTGGTTTGTGCTACGTGAGAGGAATATTGAATTTAGGGAAGCTAAATCTTTTAAAAGTGTCTTTACTCTGGAGGGAGGCAGTCTCTCTTCCAAGGCTACTGATTACAAACACATCTTTAAAAATTAGTCTAGAACAAAGGGAAACCTGGTTTACAAAACATGCTACAACAGGACAGAACCATGAAAAATTATCTCTCAACAATAGATATGCCACTTTTTATTCTACTAAACCAAACTGTTTAAGCATCTATACCTGAATATCCCTTGGAAGCCTCAAATTTATTATTTCTAAAGTTAAAACCTTATTTTATCCCAACCAAACTCCCTCTCCTTTGTTCTCTTTCTTATGGAACCACTACTCACTCAGATAATCAAATCTGAAACTTGTTATTAATTCTGGACTTTTCTTCCTCCATCCTGGTCTAACCCTTTTCCAGCTCCGATGAGCTCAGGCACATCAAGGTGGAAGAGCTGCAGACCCTAGACTTTTTTCTTTGCCCCTCTCACACATAACTGTTAAGTGTCCCCAGTCATCTGCAATTCTTTCTTTCTTCTCTTTGCACCTGCCGTCTCTAATAAAATACAAGCTTTTTTCTGTTGTTGTTGTTCTTGTTGTTTGTTTCTTTGGAAGCAGAGTCTCAGTCTGTTGCCCTGGGTAGAGTGCTGTGGCATCATAGTTCACAACAACCTCAAACTCTTAGGCTCAAGTGATCCCCTTGCCTCAGTCTGCTGAATTTCAGGCATTGCAGGTGCCCACCACAAAGCCCTGCTAGTTTTTCTGTTTTTAGTAGAGATGGTTCTCACTCTTTTTCTGGTTGGTCTCCACCTCTGCCTCAGCCTCCCAGAGTGCTAGGGTTACAGGCAGGAGCCACTATACCCAACCAAAATCCAGTTTTCATCATTTTTCATCTAGGCCATTACTGTATGGCCCATCCTACAAGGTGGGGCCATGTAGTAATGCTAATCCATAACAAACTTTCCATCAGGACACAGTAAAATAAAATATTAAAAAATTACTATTTTATAAGGTGGGCTTTTATGAATCTACATGAATCTAAATTTATTCAACTAAGAGAGATGGATCTTTAAAATTTGTAATTATGACCTTTCTTGTTTTGTGCTAATTTTTTTTATTATGCATAAACAGAGAACACTAGTTTTTAGTGTTAAAAGTCAGTGAGACAAAGGAATGGTGACCAATGGGAAAGCAATGTGGTTTCTGGGTTGTTGGTAATGTTCTAGGTCTTAATCGGCGTGGTAGAAAGAGAAATGATTTACCTGCTAGTATAAATAAAAAGGGTTAGTTTAGCCCAATAAAAATTTATTGGGCTCTCATGTATGATATAAGCATTATCGGTATCTCTGATGATAAGAGCTATTTACATTACACATTAAAAGTTTTTTAAAAGTTTTTATTTTAGGAGCTCATAGTAGGGTGAGATGATAGTGCTTTTGTTAACTGCCCTATTTAGCAAGTAAAGAATTCTTGATGTCCTACAGCCCATAAATATACATACAGCCCATAAAAGCACAAACTCCACATGTCTAACATGTTTATTTCTTCAATTTCATAAAAAAAGAGAAAAAGAAAGAAAACCACAATGGGACCAACTAAATAGGGCAGTTAACAAAAGCACTATCATCTCACCCTACCTTGTCAATCCTTTGTCAAAATCCCAGATATAAAGGAAGAATTCACTAGCTCAAAAACAAAATTCAAGGCCTTTAAACATCAGTCCCATTGTCTCCTCATTGGGGTGTCTATCTTTAGGTGCTTTCACTTTAAAGGCATTTTCTGTGATCTTCCCCAAGGATATTTTTATGGTGCTCCCTAACAGGCTGTAGGGGACCTTTACACACTGACTTTTGCATGTTAGATGGTTTCCTTTACTGAATTGCACAGGTAAATTCCTCATCTTTCTAACCTGATTTAAATACTATGTTGAAACTTCTAAAAGCACTTACCTCTTTTTATTCCCAAACCAGGTATTTGTTCTCCTAGCTCCCCTACTCCCCATATACTCCCCAATAGGCCTAATACATTCATAGAATGTGTCTTATCATTCTGTATAGAAAAGCATTAAACTGTTTTCCTGACTAAGTTATAAACTCCTTGATGGCAGGGACTGTTATTCATGAGTGGGCCTAGTATACAGCAGATGTTGAGCAAATGTGAGTGAAGTGTGTCCCTTTTCTACTCTCTGCACACAGTTGAATCATAGCACAAATCATGTTTTAAAAGATAAGCCTTTGTTTTATTTGCTTTTGTGACCATGAACCTCCTTGTGAAAAATTAGACCATAGTGCTTAATAAAAGTTTGTTGATTGAATAAAAGAAAGAAAAAGAAAAAGGAGATTTTTTAGACCCTGAAGCTTTTAGGTTTTTATCCTAGATTGGCTTCTAAGAGAGAACCACAGGAGGCATAGTTATTTATGGGCTATAGGACATCAAGAATTCTTTACTTGCTCTAATTTCAACAATCTCAACTCAAAGCACAAACTCCACATGTCTAACATGTTTATTTCTTCAATTTCATAAAAAAAGAGAAAAAGAAAGAAAACCACAATGGGACCAACTAAAATGTGCTCCAACTATGTGCAACTTAGTGAAACTGCAACCTCCTCTTGCCCTTCTTTGCACACATCATAACGTGCCCTGTTCTCACATTTTCCGATACTCAGGAGAGGAATGAAGAAGTGAACTTCCCTTTTCTGTCCAGTAACATAACGTGGCTATTATTACATCCAGATGATTCAGACAGTGGGGAGCTCTAAGGTCAAGAAGTACACAGAACTGATTTTATACTGTTGTTCTCATTTTACCTTTAATAGAGATTCTATTCAAGTGATGAGCACATTAATGCCACAACCTGAATCATGGAAGAAGATGAAGAAAATGGCTCAGGTCAATATATAGGCAAAGCAGAGCAAAAAAGTAATCCAATCCAATATTTATTGTGCCATTATATGTCACACATTGTGATAAAGCCTTTGAAAATAACAATCATAATTAGGGATATAATCATTAATTTCCAGGGTCTTATAAATTCCAGCTGAAGATACAGACGCATGAGAAACTGGCTATAGCAATCAACAGATTAAAAATATAATAACGAGATGTAAATCAAGTACTCTGGAAGCAATAATGAAGAAAAAATTTATTTTCATTGGTGATATCAGAATACTGTTCTCGATACTGATGTTAGCATTCTAACATCAAATATAAACATATAACTATAATGACAGAGATAATATTTGCATTGGGTTTTGAATGAGGAATAGAAATTCCATAAATGGAGGATCTGAGAAAGGTGCATTGTAGACGGAGTGAACTGCTTCAGAAAAATCACGAAGAAATGTAAGAGCACACCCAGTAGGGAGGCCCTGTCAGGTTGTCTGGTAGTACATGAGACTGGAAAAAGATCAAGGGATAAAGCCAGATTTATTCAGCAAGTATTTATTGAACACTCATTGCACCCCAATGTTTTCTCCCATAGAAAATTGTTTTTCTACAGGTAAAGTGAAAAACCAGGCTATTTCACAGTAAGTATAGTGAGTCCATTTGACCAACATCCCTGCCCACATAGAGGGTATCTTCTAGTTTAGGGATGGGGATGATGGGACTGCCATCAAAGAAATGAGAGAGCTATAAATTCATGTCATAGACCAAAATAAAGCAGGTAGATCTCTCTTCTTGGTAGCCCAAGAAGGCTTGCTGAGTAGGTAACCTATGGGCAAGGATTTATTAGGGGTAAGGAAATGCTTCTGGGGAAAGAATGTTCTTGAGAGAGATCTGTGAGTACAGTGGTTGTGAATGTTTCCCTTTCAAGAAATACTGGTCTCTTAATAAGGAAAATCTAGAGGGTTAAGCTTCACACTGGAAGGAATATCTCCTAATTATTAATGGCCCTTTGAAAAGTCAGAGATGGCATCTGCACCATAGATGAAGATACTTCTTCCAGTGTGACATCTTAGAAACTATGCATAGTCATTGCCCATTAACCTACTGCACCTAGAACACAGATGATCTGAAGATATTCCATTATCCATTGACCCTCTGAGACCAACTTCTAAAATACAACCTGAATTTTATCATTCTTATCCTCAAAAAAATTCAATGGCTCTCTATTTTTCAAAGAAAAGAAAAGATCGTAAGGAGTTAAGAGCCCGAGATGCTCATGGTAAGGCTCACCTTCCCATTTTCTAGGTGGCTTTTTATAAATATTGAGGAGAATCCCGGAAATCCTGAGCACTCCAGGTGTCAAAAGAGGCTTGCCATGAAGATACTGGTGTTCTTTCTGAAACTCCCTTGTTATGGCATCAAACTGGAAGAGCTAAGGAAAGGGCCCTAGGACTCTACTGACCCTTACCTTTCCATGTTCCTTCCTTATGCATGACTCTGGACTCATCACTACCATCAGTCTTGAGACCATTAAGGTGAACAGAATTTTATCCTTAAACTCTACTTCATTACCTTCATAAGCCCAATGCAGCAAGGAATAAAACAGCCCCACTCTTACCACTCACATAGATCTTCACATCACTTTTATGACCTCATTTCCTGTCTCTTTTCAATACTTGCAACCCCTTCCACTCTGTCTTAGAACTTATAATCAGCCATCAGCAAGAATGTCTCATATTCTCCATCTCTTCTCTGGACAGTCCCTTTACTTCTGATCAGATCCCTGCCATTTCACTCCATCAGCTGAGAAATCTGGTTCTCTCCTGGAATCTTCCTTGCTGTAGTCACCTAATGTACATGGAGCCACTCTTTGTAATTCCTTGAACATTTGAGTTTCTGGCTGTCACTGTCTCCAACATGGTCTATCAATAATGCTTACTAATTATATTGTTCTTGAGGCCAATCCTTCTCATCCTTTGTTGCCCTTGGCCTCCTCTGCTCTAGTGACCTCATCTTCTACCCTTCTTCAGCCATTAGTTCCTGTATCATAGCCTGAACCTTCACTGTTGATAACTACAACTGTCTATGATCCCAAGTTCCCATCTCTGATCACCTTCTTCTAAGGTTCAAACCCCCTCTCCATTCTAAACTTCTTCCCTCCCCATAGATTCTGCCATTCATTGATCCTGGCATCTTCTCCCTGTGTCCTACTCTCCCATGTTTTTATATCATTCCTTTCATAGTTTATATTCTGTGGTCTGATGTCATCAGAAGTAGCATATGGAAATGGGATCAGGTGGCATTTGCAAGTGTGTGTTTTACATCAATTTGGAGATCTATTATTATGGCAGGGGTAGGGGAGGACTGTAGAGAAACACTCAAGCCTATTTCCAGCCTCTCACCTATTGTCCAAGAATCTCATTTTGGCTGTAAGTTTTCCAGGCAGCTGGATCCTTAGAAGGCAAGTTAGTGATTCTTGGTAGTCGAATGTTCTGGTTTGGGAGCAGAGTTGGGTATAGTTTATCTTCTACCCCAAGAGGCTCAAGTTTCTAACTATGTACAGTCCTCTAGTGAGCACTCTGGTTCCTGGGGGGGGGGTCAAGGTCCCAGTTCCCTGAACCCCATTTATCTGCTTCTATTACTCATCTGAGCTAGAAAGCTCAACTGAGGCACAGCAGTAATTGAAAGAAAGCAAAAGTGAATGGAAACAGAAAATAAAACTAGAGCAGCACAGACAGTGTGAATAGAGAGCAAAAGTAACCAGCACCTGTCTCAGTATAACAAAGACAAATTTTATTTAAGAACAAAGGGCAAGTTTAGAGCACTTCCAAAGACAGCTAGAAGTGTGTCCCTCCCATGATGGAGAGGTGGCAAGAGAGAAGGAGACGCAGAGGTGTGCGGAGGGATAAATGCCCTCTTCCTCTTCATTTGAAATTGGTTGCCAGTCTTTCATTGGCTTCTCTGAGTCTCCAGGCATCATTGCCCTTTTCTATTGGTCATTGATTATTGTCTCCTTCTATTGGTCATTGGTTACCTATGTTACCTTATACCCATGTTCTTATGGGCCCTCCAGACTTCCTGGTTCAGCAGGCCAGATTTTCCTCCTACTCCCCTTGAAGGCCCTTTCTTTGTGTCCCTTCTCACTGGTAAAGATTCTTTTCTTCAGGGATTTTGTAAAATCGCAGGGATATTTTAGTGTCCCTTATGGATTTAAGTCACTGGCTATGGCTCAGTTGCCTATCCCTGAATTTGGCTTTGGGAGTTAGGGAAGGTTTCACACAAAGGAGGTAACATTTGAACTTAGCTTTGAAGGATTAGTAGGATTTTACCAGAAGTGATAAAAGAATTCTCACTGGCAAGAAAGATAATTACTGGCAACATTCCCCCCCCACTTCATAATATTAAAGAAAATTTAGACCTCTACTCTTATATATTCATATATCATGTATTTATGGCTCAAAGCAAATCTGATTAACTAGATAAAACCCGACTTTATAAATCTTCTTTTTTATGTGCAAAGTAAATATTTTTAAGTAAGAAATTTGATTTATTTACATTTTTAATTAAATGAAAATTACAGATAAAAGATGCTATACCACTCATCTTCCTTGGAAAAGAAAATATTGCAATGTAATTAAAAGGACGCCTCAAATTATAATTAGATTTGAAATTTAATTATGACTAGAATGCTTCATCCTTATGCACACTGACACCTTGTTGATACATAACCTTTAAAGTATTTTTATTATATTTACTCTAAGATTTTAATCTGTGGACTAAATAAAACCCTTAGATTCCTCAGAAGTACTAGAACTCAGCACAGAGTATAATGTTCTATTTTTTTTTTCCTGGAAAAAGAGGTCTTTGTGTTTTGGAATTCCTGTTTTGACCATTGCTGAATCTTATTACAACCTCCAGCTGCAAACATTCTAATAAACTGTAACAGAGACAAGTTAGTATAATAAAATCTTTCTTAGCTGGTTCATACCTGATAGAGTTCGTATCTTCCAAGCTGAGAGGTCTCACAGAATTCCTGTACGTATTCAGGAATCACATTTTCCAATTAGCAAATTCTTATCATGGAGTGCCAACTCTCTCTCTCTCTCTCTCTCTCTCTCTCTCTCTTTCTCTCTCTCTTTCTCTCTCTCCCCCTCCCTCTCTGTATAGATATGTATATAATTCTATTGTAGTTACTTGATAGAATCTCTTCCTCAGCGAGCTCTGGTTAAATACATTTGTTATACTTAACATCCTGTGGCCTCATTTGACAACTTCTTGCAGCTTAGAAAACAATAACTTTCACAGTAAAAATGATTTAGCTATAGCATAATGTGCCCTGCTAGAAATGTGTTGAGATAAAGATTCTCAATATGCAATTATTATTAGCTGGAGTTAGAAAATATTATATGATAAAAACTACTTGAAGAATTGCCACTTTAACGTATCTGGTGTTGAAGGATACACTTAATATAAATTGAAGCTCTTTATTCATGAGTAAAAGTGTGAATTCATAGCCTTTGTGGAAATCCTTATTTTAAAATACTTATTTGTTAATTAAATAATTGAATAGATCTATTCTATATATAGACAACTTAATATGTGTTAGGTATTTCCTAAATTTTGTATCATGTAGGTTGGCTCTAACTTACTACAACAATTAAATTGATTGGCCTTCATGGCAGTACAAATAAAAAGCTTGCCTTTATCAACTCAAGAGGAAAAATACAAAGCAACAAAGTTCGATCATCTAAAGTTGACTCATTTTCATTTTACGGAGTTTGAACTTACATGCCTCACTTAGCCCCTCCTTACTGAACCAATTTTCACCAGACAACTTCTGCTCCTAGATGAACTGAATTTCTACAAATGGCCTGCCTCTGTGGTCCTCTGTATAGGCAAACCTCTCATTGAAGTTCTTATCTCTTTTGAAGAGACTTCAAAGGTCCATTGAAATCCAAAACTTTCCTTGAAGTTAAGTCAAGTTTTGCCTGTTTTAGGGCTGCAGGATTTCATCCAGAAAAGCCTAGGTGGTTAACAAGGAAAGAACATGTTAACCTGGTTGGATTTCATCACAAGTGGAATTTGGTCTGACAATTTTGGCTCTGTTAGGGGGTTTAAAGCATATTCAGCTGTGGAAATGATAAAAGGATTCTCCTACCTGGTTTTATAGCACAATAGCTGAAAGACCAGCAGGTATTTCCAAGCATCTTTTAGTGCATATCCCAAACTGCTACACCAGCTGGATCTTCAGTGAATGAAATAACCCTGCTGTTAAAGTATTTGAATCCCAGTCAAAGTCATTGACAGTAAAAATCCAGGTGGCTATGCAAATTGGTCATTTCCTTAAATAGTAATTTGGGTTGCACTAGGTGAGCCCTGCTAATAATGACAGCCAACATCTGTGTGGCATGTTTGAATGCATGGAACAACTTTTATGTATATTATCTGAGTTAGTTTTCACTAAAACGCTGCAAGATGAAGACATGGAAGTTCAGAGAGATTAAGTGACTTGCCCAAGGTTACACAGGTAGTAAGCAGTGAGTAAAGATTTGAACACAGACATAGGGACACAGTGGGTTTCCATTAGACAATGAGTGACTACTAGTGCAGATGATTACCGATTCATACATTTTTTTTTTTTGACAGAGTCTTAACTCTGTCAGCTTGGACAGAGGGCTATGGCATCATAATCATAGCTCACAGCAACCTTGAACTCTTAGGCTCAAGCGATCCTCTTTTCTCAGCCTCTAAGGTAGCTGGGACTATAGATGCCGGCCAAAACACTCTGCTAATTTTTCTAATTTTAGTGTAGATTGGGGGGGGTCTAGCTCTTACTCAGGCTGGTCTTGATCTCTTGAGCTCCAGCAATCCACCTGCCTCGGTCTCCTAGAGGGCTAGGATTACACACATGAGCCTCTGCACTTGGCCTGATCCATAGATCTTGATTCAAAGAGGCAAATTGTTTTGTCTTCTTTTGGGAGTCCTATTTTGATAGGTCAGTGTGGCCAGCTCACGTGTTTCCTGAAGGCAAAGGGAATACAGAATGGATAATAGGAAATATCAGCTGTGACTGCATGACCAGTTGCAGAAATGAGGACTGTAATTGTCATAAGTATTTCCTCCTTTTATTCTTAAGAAAACACTTGCATGTATATATACATATTTTAAGCAAGTATCTTTACCCTCTTGTTGCCTTATCCTGTAGCTTAAGACATGTTGACTTTATATTAGTATTTAATTATCATTAATCTCATATAATAGTATTTAAGTTATAGGATATCAGAAGAGTAAACATCACTCAAGAACTTCATTTCCTCTTCTGAGGAAGGCGTTAGTATGTTTCAGTAGTATGCAGAATAGTTCTATCATGTTAGGTGAAGTTATGACCATTTTATTTTATTTGGAGATTAAGTATGGGTTAAGAAGGTGTGTGTAGGTGCCAAATTGACAAGTGGTGATCTTGTGGTGGTTAATTTGATATATCAACCAAACTGGGCTAAAGGATGCCCACATAACTGGTAAACAGTATTTCTTGGTGTGTTGGTGAGGGTGCTTCCAGAAGAGAATGGTATTTGAGTCAGTAATCTGAGTAAAGAAGATCATCTTCACCAATGTGGGTGGGCATCACTGAGAGCCTAAACAGAAGAAAAAAGATGGAGAGAGGGGGAATTTGCTCTTTCTTCTTGAACTGGGACATCCATTTTCTCCTGCTCTCACAGATCAGGGATCCTTTCTTTGGCTTTTGGACTCAGGCTGAATTACACCACTTGCTTTGCTATTTTTCAGATTGCAGATCATAGGGTTTCTTAGCCTCTGTAATGGCATGAGCCCATGCCTTTCATAAATGTGTGTGTATATATGTATATGCAGAGGGTGCCAAAAAATGTATACACATTTGAAGAAAGGAAAAACTATATTAAACTTGTAATATTCAAGTCACATTTGACTTCTGTAATTGCAAGAGATGTTTAAATGTGACTTGTCATCTTTTGTTCTCAGTATATTTTTATTATTATATTAATTTTATTTTTTTCTTTCTTAAAAAGTATGTTTTAGGTACCCTCCATATATATATTTATTTTATACCCTCCAAATACATACATATATATATATATATTTCTCTCTTTCTCTCTCTCTCTCTCTCTATATATATATATACATATGTAGAGAGAATATATATATACGTATTTGGAGGGTATAAAATAAATATAAATAAATATATATAGAGAGAGGATATATATATATTATATATATATGGAGAGAGAGAGAGAAAAAAAAACCAATAGATTTCTCTCTATATCTAGATATACATCCTATTTGTTCTGTTTCTTTAATAAGAAAACTCTGACTAATTCAGATAGATTATCTGGGATCATATTACTAAATCTTCTGAATTTATAAGAAAATCTGGAAATTTATGGAAACCATTCCAACTTTTAAATATAAATTGTGTTAGTTTGGGTCTTTGTTCTCAGCTCTGTATCCCTCTTATAGTAGAATTATATACTGACACCCTTTGCCACCTGACCCCTTAGGGCTTCCCCATGGAATAGATGGGGTCTACATTGCTGGCTGCTTTGGTTTTGAACTTGTCCATGTGATTTGGATTGCTCAGTGAAATGCTGGGAAAAAAATGAGTTGTAGCTTTAAGAAGTACCTTTAACTTCCCAACCCTTTTGTGCTCCTGCATTTACCTTCAGAAAGGCATTCTCTACAGTCCCAGATGGAGGAGACACGTGGCACAGACTGGAACCTCACCTGCAGTTTGGCTCCAAGCTCACTCCATCCCAGCAGATGCCAGAGGATTCCTGTTGAGCCCAGCAGAGCCCCAGCCAACAGGCAGAGCTGCGGATAAGAAATAGATGTTTGTGTTTATTATACAGTAATATTGCAGCATAACCCAAGAAAGTAAAACATTAAAAAAAAAATACTTCACAGCGTAAACTGAATACATCCGTAGATGGGATGCAGCCTGTGGGCCACCAGCCTGAGATCTGTACAATGGGTCATTGGCAGTATCTTTGTCAATCCTACCATGTAGATCTCTGAAAGAAACTTATGCCAAAAGTTGGATGCAGGGGACTATTTAGAGCAAAGGGGTTGTGAATTTCAGGACTGGCACCTGAACAGTCTCTATGCTCCTTATCTGGAGAGGTATATAAGCTACGGCACATAACTAGTTTAAGATGGAGTGAAATAAGAGATTGTCCTTGTCATTTACTGGGATGAACAGGATCAGCCTACATTTTACTCTGCCAGCATTCTTTTGTACACGTAGTCCTAATTCTTAGGGAAGGAATGTGTTTTCTATCAATCCATTTTTGTTACAGTTAAAATTGTTAGAATTTCCTGAGAAAAGTTAGAGGATTGGTTTTATATTTAACACTTCATCCTCTCGCTTACTAGATCTTGGGAAATGCAGTAATTGATTTTATGGAGTGAACATCACCTGGGGAATTAAACAAGATTTACTTCTCTGCAGAATTCTGAAAGGAATCGGTGTAGGCAGACATGCAGCAAGGAGAAAGAATGTCAATTGTCTCCAATCATAGGGATACAAGTTTGAGGTGCCCCAGTTGTATAATAATTAATAAGACTGAGTGAGAAAGTCATATCAGTTCTTCTAGAACCGGTTACCTCACTCCAAGTAAAGCCTTTAGTACCTGAGATAAGAGCAGCTGCGCACATGGTCTAATCCAGGCATAACCAGGACCCATCAACTGAGCTATCTCATTTTTAGAAATGTATAATATGATGGCAGAGAACGGCACTGAGAACACACTCAGATGGGAGTACATTCCTTACTGACCACTTGCGGCTTCCCCAGGCTGATGCAGCCTAGAGGACATTATTTCCCAATCTTCCGGAGGTGGAACTGAAACAAAAAACATCTGCCCAGACTTCCAAGTGAGTCTCACTAGCAGTCCTTAAACCTGTGGATCCTGCTACTCAAATAATTATTTCCCTTGGAGTTGTGATATGTGCCACAAAGGAGAGGTAGAGGAGCTGTGAGGCTGTGCTTATTACACTGTGATTTCAAGGATTGATCACTGAATAAATAACATTTAAAGTGACACTTGATGGGCAGCGCCTGTGGCTCAAGGAGCCCCATATACCAGAGGTGGTGGGATCAAACCCGGTCCTGGCCAAAAACTGCAAAAAAAAAAAAAAAAAAAGAACTTGTGTCTATAATCCTATCATTCTGGGAGATAGATGTGGGAGGAATGATTGAGTTCAGGAGTTTGAGACCAGCCTGAGCAAGAGAGAGACCCAATCTCTATTAAAGGTAGAAAACTTAGCCAGGCATTGTGGTGGGCACCTCTAGTCCCAGCTACTCAGGAGGCTGAGGCAGGAGGATCACTTTAACCCAGTAGTTTGAGGCTGCCGTGAGCTTGGCTGATGCAAAGTCACACTAGCCTGAGTGACAGAGTAAGACTCTGCCTCAAAATAATATTAAGAATAATAATAAAAAATAATAATAAAATGACACTTGAAGGACAGATGGGTGGTGCTACATATTTAGCTTGAGAAAGGGGTGGGGTTATGCAGAATGAAAGAGAAACGGAAGGAGAGAGAAAGTTGAAGTTCTGTGTTAGTATTTTTAAGGAGATTACAAAATTTAAAAAAGTGTCCCACGATTCTGATTTTTCTCCTTAAATCTCCAATTTAAGACAATGTTCTATACCATAAACAGAAAAGAACATTTGAAGAGGTTAAACACTGTTGGACAGAGTGTGAAGTAAAATCAATAAGCATTATGGCTAAGAGCCTGGAAATGAATATCAAACAGACCTGGTTTAAATCACAGTTCTGTACTTACTGGCTTTATGACCTGGGGCAAGTTACTTGTTTAACCTCTTCAACCTTCATTTTTTTCAGCTGCAAAGCAGGGAAAATATTGCATATCTTAGAGTGCTCCTGTAAGGATTAAATGGCACAATATATGCAAACCATTGAGCGTTGTGTATGTCAAATTGCAAGCACATGGACACTGGAGTAGAAAGGTGGGCAAGTTCTTCATAGGGGCCTCAGAGCAAAATGAAAGGTAATTTGAACAGATGATAATATTATATTACTAAAGGCTTCATCTATATGTAATCAATTCATTTATTAATCATTCAAATCTGCTCATAAAGTATTTCATTATTTCTTAGGCAGGTGTTATAAGTTCATGAACTTGCCACTGTGCACTTAGGTTGGCGGCAACACAAATAACTCAGCAAGGTTTACCCTTGGTCTGTCCATGTCTCCAAGTTGTGTTCATTTCAGCATGTGATGGATTCTTGATGAGTGGCCTTCATTATTGTTGTTGAGTGTTTTTGCGTGCTGTTGTGAGAATGTGGAGCTTGAATTAGAGTGATGAACAAACATTAAATTTCTTGTTAAACTTGGTAAGAGTGGAAGTGAAAACAGAGACATGTTAGTCCAAGAAGATGGGGATAATGCCATGAAGAAAATGGCACTGTACAAGTGGTTTAAATGGTTTTCCAGGGGAGAGAAAGCATCACTGATGAAGAGAGGTCACAGGGGCTAGTAAGGAGCAAAAGGGACAAAAACTGCAAAAATTCATCGACTTGTGGGCCAAAATTGTCAGCTGACTATAAGAAGCATAGCAGAGCAAGTAAACATCGACAGAGAAACAGGAAAATGTTAACTGAAAATCTTGGCTAACAACTCATGGCTTTTGCGTCATGATAGTGCACCAGCTCACAGAGCACTACCTGTGAGCAAGTTTTTAGCCAGTGAACAAATAACTTTATTGGAATAGCTCCCCCACCCCCACTCATCTGATCTGGCCCCTAATGACTTTTTTCTTTATCCAAAGAAAATGAGATATTAAAAGAAGACACTTTGATGACATTCAAATCAAGGGTAATACAATGAAAACTCTGATGGTCATTCCAGAAAAAGAGTTCCACAATTGCTTTGAAGGGTGGACTAAGTGCTGGCATTGGTGCATAGCTTCCAAAGGAGAGTACTTCAAAGGTGACCATAGAGATATTCAGCAATGAGGTATATGGCACTTTTTCTAGGATTAGTTCAGGAGCTTAATAGTGAGACCTAGTATATTCAATTTCCTAGGGCTGCTATAATAAAAATTCTACAAACTGTATGACTTAAAACAACAAAAGTGTTGCTTCACAGTTCTGGAAGCTAAAAATTCAAATTCAAGGCATCAGCAGGGCCACACTCCTTTTGAGACTCTAGGTAGAAGCCATCCAAGCCTCCTCCTAGCTTCAAGTGGGTCCTTCCATCTTTGGCCTTCTTTGTCTTGCTGCTTCAGCACTCCTGTCATCACATGACATGATGTCTGCTTCTGCCTTCTCTTTTTATAAAGACAGCTGTCATGTTGGATGAGGGCCTACTCAAAAGACCTTATTTTAGCTTGATTGCCTCTGCAAAAACCCTATTTCCAAATAAGGTCACAGTCAGAAGTCCTGGGAGTTAGGACTTTCTGGGAGACACAAATGAACCCACAACACTACGTGAATGAATGGAAGAGCCAGTTTATCAATGATGGTGAGGATTCTTTATATAGAGGTTGAGATTTCTAAACCTAGGTGATAAAGGTTATCCATCATTCTAATTCTTAGAATTCTAGACATGCCTGGGTTATCAGATTAGGCTGATTGATTACTTATATTTTTCTCAGTTCTAAAAGTCTTTTTGAGGGTAACCTCTGGCTTTGTGACATTTTCTTTTCTCTTATTATTATTATTATTATTATTATTTTATTATTTTTTTTTTTTTTGCCCCGGCTGGGTTTGAACATGCCACCTCCAGCATATGGGGCAGTGCCCTACTCACTGAGCCATAGGCGCCACCCTCTTTTCTCTTATGATAAGGAAAGGGGGTTGAGGGAGATCTATATGCTAAAAGAAGTTAATCATTTGAAAAAAAACTGGTTATGCTAGAAAAATGATATAAAATGATTACTTTGACAGTAGACTCTCTAATATAACTCCTTTTAGTGGGTATTATTGCAAGGTTCATGGTAATTTGGTTGACTGCAGATGAAACCTAAGCTATTACATTCAGTGTTCTTGTTTTGACACAGTTTTTACTCTCTGCATCTTTTATTCACTTAGTGTAAATTGTGCATGGGGTTCCTATGCACAATTTATGGTAATGAGGTCATATGCAGTCTCATAAGGCTTTAATCCTCATAAGGGGATTACAATTGATCTAGCATTTTAAAATTAAGGACTTACGTGTGGCGCCTGTGGTTCAAAGGAGTAGGGCACTGGCTCCATATGCTGGAGGTAGCGGGTTCAAACCCAGCCCTGGCCAAAGAATTGCCACAAAATAAATAAATAAATAAATAAATAAATAAAATGAAGGACTTACTTTTCTTCTCTGGGCTAGATAATGTTTATAATCTTTTAATTATATAGAGAAAACTATTCTCAGGTCCCAAATGTGAAAAAGACAAAGAATTTATCTTTGTTTCCACTTGGTTGTATGCACCCTCACGCAGTATTTAGATATTCTGTCAATGTGCTCCATCAACGTGCTCAAGCCCTATTGTCTGATGATGGGAACTTCCCTGTCTATCTGGCATGGCACCCTAGCTAACGGTGAAGGAGGACAGAGTGGTGCCCGCAATCTACAGTCAAGCCTTTGACTTGGGGCCCACTTTCACTACTATTCAAATGAGCAAAAGAGGTGACTTAATCTTTCTCACTCCAGCCCACTTGGTCTTTTAAAAATAAAATCTCTCCTTCAAGTCCTACTCTCAGGCAAAATCTCATTTGACCTCAAACAAAAGGCCAAGTCCTTTTCAGTAGATTAGAGGAATTTCTCTGTAAGCTGGTGATATGCACAGGTTATTTATTCTCCCTCAGTGCAGATATTTCATGTGAATGGATACGGTGACTTCAGTTGTAAAAAGGGCTACAGTCTGTGTTTCCTTAGGAAGGAAAAATCATTGTGTGTCAGGAGCTTGGAGATTTAGTCCCTGGACAAAGATTTACACGAGGATTCCCTTCAAAACGTAACATGAGAAGACAATACCGTGCCAGCAGGTCAGCTATCTTGCCACTGGAGGAAGATTTGTTATCCAGGAGAGGTTAGCCTATGAAGTCTACTAGTTTACTTAGCTTGAAGGTTTCAGAGTCAGAAGTTGAATTCTAGGAGGAATGATAATGGGGGCCTTAGAAATACCACTGCTGGTTCAATTGGGAAAAAACAGAGAACTCCAGTCTCTTTAGCCTAGCACTTAAATTAGCTTCACAGTTGCCTCTTCTCTGTTATCTCAGCCACATACCTTTCTTGACATTTTTTTTTTAAGCCAGGTGAATTTTAAGAAATCCAAAATAACAATATAGTTAAATTTTGGGAAACAATTCTGGACATTAAAAATAAGAGAGATACGACCATATAAAAAAAAAAGTAAAAAATAACTAAAACTGGAAGGATTTCAGTTTAAATTAAAAAAATGGAATACCTAAGAAAGTAAAAGAACAATGTTATCAATTAAATGAATAGCAGGAAGTATAGCTAAGAGGTTAAAGTATGAGTAAAAGTATTAATTTATTTTGTTCATGAAAAAACACATTTTTAAACCATTAAGCTGGGGTAAAAATTAGAAGAAAAGAACAGAGGCCGTGTAAAAGAAATATTTAAATATGAACAAACATAGCATTATAAAATGTTTTTAAAGCACACAAATAATATGTATGTAAGTGAAACATTGAGTTTTTGTTTCAAGTATTAACAAAAGAGCCTAAGAAATGCCTGACAATAGGTCTAAGTCAGAGATCACCAGCAGTCACCACATAGGGTAACTTAAATGGTTCTTAACTTTAGGGGAAATGTCTAGGCTCCGCCACAATTTCCTTCCAGAGCTGGGGATTCCCTGAATTGTTCCTGGATGGGCCGTCGGTCAATATTTTTAGGACAGAAAGCCACAAACATTGGTGGTTTCCTTTTGTTTTTACTAGAAGTTGTTTGTATTCAGGTCTAGAATTTCTTACCTGCTATTTAAAGGCAAGATAGTTATTATTTTATAATTGTTATTGATCCTTGTATGGTTTTTAATGTTATTTTTATTATTAGTGGTGGTGATACTCTTGTTTTTAGATGAAAAACTGAAGCTGAAAGGGGTTAAGTGATGAATTTCAGCTAACGTAGCAAGTAAGTGGGAGGGCAGAGCCTGTGAGCTGAGAATCCTGGACAGCTGGGCTAGAATAGATCTGAGATGGTTAACCCAGTGCTCTCCTCACATCAGTGTCTTCCCAGCATCTGGTAACACTTCCATAAATGTTAGAGTTAGACAGCCAGAAGAGAGTCATTCTAGAAGGCTGAGGAAATAGGATTTACTTTGGGGGAGAAGTTGTAGAACTGGTAATCTAGGAGGCAATTTAAACTCATCTCAATTACCTAAGGACATTCCATTACAAAATCCTGCCAAGACTGTTTTTGAAGATGGAAGTGAGCCCCTTGCCTGTATCTTTAAAGTTGGGGTCAGTCCATGACAAAGCACACATACCAGGGACATCAAGCCTCACACGATCCCAGCCTCTGTTTGCTTCATCCTTGGATCCTCAGCTTTCCTACCTTTCACTGCCATGTTCAGAAGATACAAAAGACATATTGGGGAAAGGCTCCTGCTGAGTATAATCATCCAAAGACCACACACTGCTGGTTGAACATTATCATTCCCTGCTTTCATCTCCCCCTGGTTCTTTGATTTCCTTGTCCTGCTATTTGATTCTGGCCCTGTTCCTATTATGCATTCTCAGCTCAACATTCCATTTGGTTCTTATAGCTCCAGGAGGGAGACAGACAGGAGTCTCTTTGGGCCCAAGGAACATGATACTGGTCAGGCTGGTGTCCTCTCCTCATCACACCTCCCTACTGAAGAAGAAGAATCAGACAGCAAATGCAAGCCCCTCCCCCCAATTTCCTCCTTCCCTCCTCTCTCTCCTTCTCTTTCTCGCTGGCTCGTTTGATGATATAGAGAGAAACCCAGCATTCACAGTACTCTGGGGTATCAGAGTAGATATTTGGAAGCTCAAAGTTTGTCTAGAAAAAAATTGAGTTTCCTTTTTTTGCTGTATGTAATCTTAGATCCTAAGAGTAAGAATGACTAGTTCTTTATCTCTACTGTAGAACCTGTCCCTACATCCATCTCACACCAAGGATAACACAAGTAGAGTCCAGTGGTGTGCAGCAGACTTTAAAGATCAATTTAGACAGTTTTTCTTGTAATGAACACGGGTTAGCAATATTAAACACAAGAAAGTTCAGATCTTGATTAATGACCACATGGAGAATAGTCTTATGATTCTGAAGGATATTAAGGCTGGCATGATTTTCATTACCATGTCTGTGGCTTGGCTGGGCTGTTCAAAATCCCTTGACTATCTAGAGTAGGGTTGCTAGATTTAGCAAATAAAAACAGAAAATGCCCAGTTAAATCTATCTGAGTTTTGGATAAACAAAAGATTTTAAAAAATATAAATGTATTTCAAATTACATATTACCTACTCATATTAAGTAAACATTCACTATCTAAAGTTAAAATACAGCATGATGCCCTATAGTTTAACCCTAATCTGCAGAGAACTCCAGATTCATCTAGAATGACTCCCAGATGAGAAGGCAGGTAACTTCAGTGATTTCAGAATGGGAAAGCTATTAGCAGAGGGCAGACTGTCTAAGAATGACTGTCTAAGACTGTCTAAGAATATCTCCTTTTGAAAAGCTCCTTCACCCATGTAAAAGAGATGGAGAAATCTTTGATACAATATAGGACTCTGAAATGGCCTTTCTCCTCCTCCTCTCTTCTTTCTATTGAGTACTAATAGTTGTTTTTCTTCCTTCCTTCCTTTTTTTTTCCTTTTCTTGGATATATTGAGGTAAGTGTGACCCTTTACAGGGGATGTGAAGCAATGGAAGGGTAAGCTCTGGCAAGACAATATTTTGTATTAAGGAAACAGCTCCTAATACCTGAACTTGGGTAATATAATAGCTTTTGATGGTAAGAGACTGAAAATGAACATAGAGAAAGGAAATGTTCAAAAGTGAAAGAAACCTGTTCCTATAAGCCATGAAATTATTCTAGAATCACTTATAGCCAGGACTATACACTTTCCTCCTAATGTGGCAAATGTAGGATACATTTGTAGGCACAGAATGTTTTAGAGTTGTATTTCATTTACAAAGGTATTACACTGGTTAGCTCTATGGCAATCAGTGTCTCCTTCACTATCCAGCAGTTCTCAACCTGTGGGTCACACCCCTCTGGGGGTCAAACAACCCTTTCATAGGAGTCACTTAAATACATCCTGCATATCAGATATTTACATTATGATTCATAACAGTAGCAATATTACAGTTATGTAGTAGAAACGAAAATAATTTTATGGTTGGGAGTCACCACAACATGAGAAACTATATTAAAGGGTCATGGGATTTAAGAAGGTTGAGAACCACTGCCTAGCCCCTTCTCTTTCAATTTCACCCAGGCAGCAAAATCCAAGGACTTTGGTTGTTGGAGGGGAGGAGGTTTAAAGACGCACCTTTAAAAGGGAGCAAAATTTAGGCAATGCGTTTTTACTTTTCAGCTAACCACTTTTCTCCTGGATACTAACATTTTTTTAAAAAAACATTAGCATCAGATCTTACCCAACCTATGGCTAGTTTGGAATGGTAAGGTACCTTTGTCATCTTGTTGGTCAGTAATTCTAATCTGCAAAGTTTGTTTTTGCAGGAAGACTGTCACAGTCAGCTTGGTCTGCTATGACAGAATGTCATCAACTGGGTAGTTTAAATAGCAAATATTAATTTCTATAGGTCTGGAGCTTGGAAATCCAAGATTGGGGTGCCAACAGGATAGAATTTAGGGGGAAAGTCCTCTTCCAGGCCATCTTTTCATTGCAGTCTCACATTGGAAGAGAAGGAGAGAGGAAGCAAACTTCCTCATCTCTTTTCCTGTGGACATTAATCCATTGTGAGAGTACTCTCATGACCTATTTCCCAAGGGCTTCATCTCTAAATGCCATCACATTGGGGATTAGGGTTTTTCAAAGTATGAATTTTGGTGGAATACAAACATTCAGCCCATAGCAGGGACATTTGCAAAGGATATGTACTTCACCTTGCCTTCCTGAAATTTTGGAACATTTTCCTCAAGAAAGTACAGGCCCCGCCTATTAAGAATCACTATATGTAAAGAGAGGCATTGATGATGAAAATGTGTGGAAATGATTTGTAAGCACAACAAAAAATGATTGTGATTCCCTCATTAACAATGAAAGATGCAGTTTGTGCAGATGAAACAGTATTTATATCTTTAAATCTCTGTAATTTAAAAAGCAAAGACTAAGCATGGAATGCTACAACTATTTCTGGTCTGATACAAGAAAATGACATGGTTTCTCATGTACTGCCTCACAAGAAAAAGGGTAACACCTAGAACTAAGTGGTATTAAAAGATCTCGATCAGTTTCCTAAATTGATTTTGTTATGACTTGATTGTCTTGAAAGGCAACTTTTCCAATAAGAAAAAAGAGTTTCGTAAACTATAAAAGAAATTCTCTTCAAATTTTGAGAATCAAAAACTTGCATTCCACTCACTGGAGACATCTTTTCACTCAAACATCTTTTCTACAAGGTGAAGGGAAGAGGCAGGAACACAGGACACAAAGGCAGAAAGGGAAGACCCTATCAAAAATCCTTTTTGTCAAATTTAAGGACCCTTTGTCATTTTCACTTCCCCAACCATTAACAGGAATGAAGACTCTAGAGCAAGAAGAATAATTTAAAGAAAATGTAGACAATTAAATCCTTATACTCCAAATCTGCAATTGCTTTCATCGCCTATTATAATTTTAAAGGGTAAGGATAATGTATGTGTTTCTAAAGGATGTTTTATACTACAGATTATATTATTAAATTGTCTAGTTTTTTAGTTTTATTTAAGCCAAGACAGTGTAAGAGTTCTTATTTTTTTCAAAAGTGTTAATGAATGTTCATTATATCTTCTTTTGATTTGTTTTTCATTTATGTGGCCTCTAATTTATTTTGGTTATATGTAACTGTGGCTCTCAATGCATTTACTAATGCACAGGATCTTTGGCAGATAGGGTATGACCCCACAGTTATGACTTTAGGTGAAGGGCTGCACTTCTTAGTCATTCCTTTGAGCAACAGGTGTTGAGAAGAGACAATATTTCTCTGAGCTCACTCTTGGCTCAGCGAATCCATATGCATCTGACTGCTGTCTTTGCTTTCATGTCAGATATTTTACTCTCAGGCTAGGAAGGAAATATAGCAAAATTCTAGATCTGGATGGAAGCTTAGAAATATTTATCCTCAGGATTAACTTTGCTCTTTACATGAAGTCTGAGCCCAGTAATGCAGCATCATTTCCTACTCATTGTAATTTAACAAACGTGTTCCCTAACCTCCTGCTTCCTTGTTCATGTAAGAGGAACACCAAATCTGAGATGGAGCAGGGATCCCTCATAGGGGCCTGCTGGACCCCACAAGTGTGGAAATAAAGGAAAATCTTGAGTCCCTGCAGGGGAACTTCTGGACATCTAGCTAGCCTTGAAAAGTGATTGGGCAAACTGATGGGCAGGAAGATAGTAATAACAGTGGTCCTCCGACCAAGTAAGAGTCACGAAGTATTTTGGTTCCCTAAGGAAACTAAAAGATGGGATCTTACCATATGTTCTTGAGCTGCTTTTGAGAAACCTCAACTAAATGACAAATGCAGATGAGGGGGGACTCAGAAATTGAACTCTGATGGCTGGCTATTCTGTGTTCTGAATTTCTCTCTGAGTGACCTGGAGAGAGTCACACTCATCTTAACCTTCCTTTACACTAATCTAAGAATCCCTGAATCCTCCTATGACCTGCAGGCTCCCCCAACCCACATTTCAACTTCAACCCACCCCCAACTTTTGGGGCCAGGCCAATATATAACATCCATTTATTGATTTACACTTTTGCCTGGAATGTCTGCTTTCCTGAAATATATCCCTGACTTTTCCTTTTTTTTTTTTATTGCAATAGATTTAAAGGGTAAAATTGTTTTTTTGTTAAGTGGATGAATTGTATAGTGGTCAAGTTAGGGCTTTTAGTGTATCTGTCCCTAGGGAAGTATACATTGTATCTGACAGTTGAGTTTTTGATTCCTCACTCATATCCCTCCTTCTCCCCTTCTGAGTCTACCAAGTCCATTATCCATATGACCTCATATACCCATCATTTAGGTTCCACTTATAAGTTAGTACATCCAGAATTTGTTTTTCCATTCTTAAGATACTTCATTTAGGATAAGGGTTTCCAATTCTATCCAAGTTGCTGTGAAAGAAATGATTTCATTTTTCGTTAAGTAGTACAAGTATCATGTGGTATGTGTGTATAGTGTATATATCACATTTGCTTTATATATTCATCAGTTGATGGGCAGTTAGGTTGATTTCATATCTTTGCAATTGTAAATTGTGCTCTGATAAACTTATGAGTACAGGTGCCTTTTTGATATAATGACTTCTTTTTGTTTGGGCAGATACCTAGTGATGGGATTGGTAGGTTGAAAAGTCAGCCTGCCTTTACTTCTTTGAGGAATCTCCATACTGTTTTCCATAGAAACTGTACTAATTTACATTCCTACCAATAATGTATAAGCATTCCCCTTTCACTATATCTCCCCAACATCTATTGCTTTTTTATCTTTTAACAATGGTAGTTCTGACATGAGCAAGGTAGTATTTCATTGTGGTTTTAATTTTCATTTCCCTCATGATTCTTGATGTTGCACATTTTTTCTTAAGTATCTGTTGGCCATTTGTATATCTTTTCTTGAAAAATGTCTGCTCATGTCTTTTACCCACATTTTAAGGAGTTTATTATTTTTATTGCTGATTCTTTTGAGTTCCTCATAAATTCTGAATTTTTCACTTTTGCTAGATATGCATATATTTCCCCCTTCTCCAAGTTATTTATTTTCCTTTTACTGTAAAGAAAAAGAAATATTATATTTATTTATTTTATTTTTATTATATTTGGTTTGGGGATGTTCATCATAAATTCCTTGCCAGGCCAATGTTCAGAAGAGTTTTTCTTATGTTTTCCCTTCCCAGTGTGTAGGTTTTGCTCCACTTTGTAAAATATCAGATGCTAACTCCTTGCAAAATTTTCTCTTTCATCTTGACTTTGGGAAGTTTCATGATAATGTGTCTTGGAGATGCTCTTTTTGAGTTGAGATGAACCTGGGTTCAATATCCCTCTGATAGAAATATGTCTGAATCTTTGGTAATATTTAGGAAATTTTCATTTATGATGTATTCCAGTAGGACTTCAATTCCTTTGAGACATTCTCATTCCCTTTCAGGAATACCTATAATTCATATGTTTGAATATTTCATGAATCACATAATTTTTTGAGCAAACATTCTGCTTTTTCCCTCTTCTTTTTTGCCTCTTTAACCACTTTTGTTAGCTCAAGAGTTTTATCCTCTACCCCTGAGATTCTTTCTTCTGCATTTCTGCATGGTCTAATCTGTTATTGATACTTTCTATTGCATCTTCAACTTCTCTTACTAACTTCTTCAATTTCTTAAGCTCCTCTATATCCTTCCTATATTCTTAATACCTTTTATCCCATATTTGGTTTTGTTTTGGGGTTTCCTTTTGGATATTTTCCAGTTTCTCAGCAATTTCCTTCATTGTTTTTACCATCTGAATTTTAAATTTGTCATTTCCATCATTTTTTAGTAGGTGGACACTTCTGCAGTAGCTACCTTATGATCCCTTGGGGAAGTTGCTCTGTTTTGGTTTTTCATGTTGCCAGCATTTTTCTGTTCATTCCTCCTCTTGAGTATTTTCTTTTTGTTTGCTTCCTTCCCCTACTTTTTCCTTTTACTTTCTCCTTCTCTTTAAATTATCTTGTCTTTGGGCTTTGGTGTTGAAGTGTTCTTTTTGCATAGGACCATAGGAAGAGAAGAGTAAAGAGAAAGAAGGGATAAAGGAAAGAAAAAGAGAAAAGAAAAATGGGAGGGGGCAAAAGGAAAGGTTGACAAAAGAAAGAGGAGAAGAAGAGAAAGACAAGAGTAATAGTGGTGCTCAGCAGGGCGATTTTGCCCACACTCACAATTCCTGGCTTCTGGACCAGGGGCTGTGATGGGTGAGTCCCTTTGGGCCAGCAGCTGGGATAGGTGAGTCCCTTAAGGTAAGGAGCTCCTGATCAGTCTGAGCAAAATGATGACCCTACCTCCACCAAACAGAGAAAAACAAACATCAGTATGTTGCAGTGGGGGCTTATCAGTAGGATCCTTCTGAAGGCCAAAGCTAAAAGGATACCCTAGACCAGGGGATCAAAGTCTCCTTGAGCCAGGCTAATGCTGTGGCTTCCCAGTCCAGATCTCAGAGTGAAGCTCTTTCCTATAAATAGAATACAGATTGACAAAGAATAAAACAGATCAGAAAAAAAGTAATAAAAGTGTATAAAGGAAACTAAAATTAAGTTGTGTAAATTGTAAGTAAAAGGGAGATATATCTTAGTTGTTATTTGAGAAATTTATATGGGAAAGAAAAGTGGGAAATCTTTACAAAAAGGGAGAGAAAATGAGAGAAATGGAAAGGAAAGAAGACTAAAAGGGATAGAAAAAACATAGCAAAATGGAGTCCTTATAATTGAAGAAAGTAAAAATGGAAAAATAAAAATACTTTAAAACAAGACAAAAGAAACACATAAGAAAAAAATACACCCTAAGAAAAAAAATTAGAAAAAAAAAGAATAAAAGGAGCAGAAAAACTATAGCAAAAATTGAACTGTTACTATTGAAGCAAGAAACAGTGAAAAATTAAAAATACAAAACCAAACAAAGTAAAAGACCTAGGGGGAAATATTGAGGGGAAAACCACATATTGCAATATATTGCCTGGACAAGTGATATTCTGGGGTAAGGAGATGCCAGTCATAACACTGATATGGCTATTTAAGATGGGAGCTGGAAATCACAGTCTAGTTATCAAGGTAACCAGGTCCTATTTTCTTGTATTATTTGTCTTTAATCCTCACAGAGTTGGGAGTCTGAAGTTCTAATCAGCCTTCTTAAGAGACTGGCCTTTACCTTTCCAATCAATGCCCTTTGGTCACAAAGCAGCTTTCCCAGAAAAACAAGTTTGGTTGAGTCTCCAAAAAGGTGGTCACCTAGCTCTGCAGGTGTTCCAGAAACAGCCTGACACTAGGACCCTGTGGGTTGGTCCTCTTGGCCAGCTCTTCTACAATGGTGGTACCCTGACAGCAGCTGAATGATGAGAGTCCACTCTGCTGGTTGCTCAATCACAGCCACTGGGCACTGTTTAAGATTATTTGCTCAACCAAGCTCTTCCCAGGTAGCTCTGGCAAGTACATCCAAAACAACAACAACAACAACAACAACAAAACATTCTGCCAGACTGGTCTTCTTTGTCAGAAACCTGCTACCGGCATGCAAGCACCCACTATTTCTGACCTCTTCTGGAGTCCCCTGCTGCCTTCCTACTCCTCTGAAGTGATACCTCTGGGTAGGGTGTCTCAGCCAGAGATGGCTGGAGTCCTTTCTTCTTCATCTCACCACCAGTGGCTGCAAAGAACATGTTTCTAGACCACCATCTTGTTCCAGTTTCCCACATTGCCAGGAGTTATTCTGCTTCTTGAGATTTTGATAGTTGGTTCAAACCCTTTTCTGCCTCCAGTGAGCTTCTAATGCCATTTCCATGATTTACACAAATCTTGGGGGATTTTCCTTCCCAGGATTATTTCTGCAGACCCTTTGCTCTGCTCTGCATCTCATAATGACTCTTTATCTCTGTTCCAGTATTGCAGGGCACTTCTTGATCCTCCAGCCACACCTCTAGGGGTCTTTTAAAGGAGACTTTAGGGTTTTCTGGGTATAAGAGCATATTATCAGCAAACAGGGATAGTTTGATCTTGTCTTTCCTTTTGGATGCCCTTAATTTCTTATTCTTGCCTCATTGCCCTGGCTAGGACTTCTAGGACTATGTTGAATAGAAGTAGTAAAAGTAGACATTCTTGCCTTGTTCCAGTTCTTAGGGGGAATGTTTTTAACTTTTAGTCCACTCAGTATGATGTTGACTATGGGTTTGTCATATACATCTTTAATTATTTTGAGATACATTCCTTCCATGCCTAGGTTATTAAGGGTTTTTATCATAAAGATGTGCTGGATTTTTTGGACACCTTTCCTGTGTTTATTGAGATGTCATATGGATTTATTTTTAATTTTATGTGGTGAATCACATTTATTGATTTGCATATGGTGAACCATTGTGTACCCCTGGTTTGAAATCCATTTGATCATGGTGAATATGGTTTTGACGTGCTATTTGATTTGGTTTGCTAGTATTTTGTTGAAAATTTTTTTCTCTATGTTCTTTAGGGATATTGCACTGCCATTTTTATTTGTTTGTTTTTCTTTCTTGCTTTGTTCTTTCCAGTCTTTGGTATCAGAGTGGTGCTGGTTTTGAAGAATGAGTTAGGGGGGATTCCCTCCTCAATGTTATGAAGAGTTTCAGTAGGACAGCTGCCAGTTCTATTACATAGGTATGATGGAATTTGGCTGTGAATTCATCTGGTCCTGGCCTTTTTCTTGTTTAGAGATTTTTATTACTGTATAATCTTTCTACTTGCTACTAGTCAGTTTAGGATTTGTGTATCTTCCTGATTCAAGCTTGGAGGTTGTATGTTTCCGAAAATTTATCCATTTCCTCTAGATTTACTAGTTTGTGTGCACAGAGGTTTTCATGGTAGTCTGTATTGATATTTCGAATGTCTGTGATATCAGTTGTAATGTTCTGTTTTAAATTTCTGATTAAGCTTCTGTGAATCCTCTCTATATCTTTTAATTGGAGCTTTTGACTGTTTATATTCAATGTTAACATTGATAAGTAAAATACTATTCCAGTCATCATATTGATTATTGTTTAATTGCTTTCTATTCTCCCTTGTATTACTATTTTACAAGAACTGAGAATTTTTATTTTTGAATGTTTTTACACTGATAGATCATTCTTTTTCATGTTTAGAAAGCTTTTGAGCATTTCTTATAGGGCAAGTCTAGTGGTGACAAATTCCCTTAGTGTTTTCTTGTCTGAGAGAGATCTTATTTCTCCTTCATTTATGAAAATTAATTTTTTAATATGCAAAATTTTTGGTTGGCAGTTATTCTGTTTAAGATGACTAAAGATGAGACCACTCCCTTCTGGCTTATAAGGTTTCTTCTGAGAAATGTTCCATTAGTCTGATGAGTTTTCCTTTGTAAATTATATGATGTTTTCATTTTTATGCTTTTAGGATTTTTCTCCTTCACTTCAACTTTGGTCAGACTGATGACTATGTGCCTTCATGCTGTCTTATGTGCAATAAAACTTCCAGAAGTTTGATGACCTTGTATCTGGATGTCTAAATCTCGAGCAAGAACAGAAGTTCTCTCCCATTATTCCCTCTAAATAGGTTTTTTATGTTTTTTTGTTTTTCTTCTCCATCAGAGATAACCTGTAATCCTTATGTTTAGGCATATTGAATATTCCCATATTTCTCATAGATTTTCTTTTGATTCTTTTTTTCTTAATTTTTAACTAACAGGGTTAATTTGAAAGCTTCACGCTCTGAAATTCTTTCTTCTACTTGATCGGTTGTTAAAACCTTCTACTATTTTGAAATTCCCTCTGCTTCCAAGAAGCTCTCAGTGTGCTCGTAGCAGCAGCACTTGCAAGGGCTGATAGCCCTTCAGGGTGGAAGGGCTCTCTGACAAGTTGGGAGCTGGCAGACAATTACAGGTATGAGGGGAGGAAAAGTTAAGACTCTACCCTATTTTATCCACTTGGCTCCAAATCCCTTGGGGGTCAGTTTCTGGCATCTTTTCTCCTTATTATGTGCCATAACTGTTTCCTGTAGGATCTCTATTAAGGGTAAGTTCTTGTACCTTTCCTTCAATATTTCACTTGTGCTATGTTTTCTCACATAATTTTTTGTTCTACTTGGGATAATCTTGTTATTGATGTCTGTAGTTAGCCATCTTACTCCGATGCCATCCCTACCTTTAAAAACCTGTGCTTATTGAAAACACGAACAAACACCTTGCTTGTAACCCATAAGAGAGTTCAGGTCTTAAATGTTAGCTTCCTGTTCTTCCTATACAGAGCCATGCAACTACCTATTTCTCCCACTGCAATACTTAGCTTCAAGCATCTGGCTTTGCTCACTAGAGAAGTGGACCCTAACCTGGTTGAGTAACATGATGATAATGGATTTATCTTTCTTTTAATTTATTTTCATGGATGACGTATTTTTTGAACTGGAAATGTATGACCTCTACATTAGTCTTCAGTTTTTTTTATGTAATTGTTTTAAATAATTTTAATCAGCAACTATAGTATACTATATACCATTGGAAGAGACTATGGAGAGAGAATACCATTGGAGAGAACAGAGAACTTCCTAAGACAAAGGTCTCACCCTCAAGGGGAGATAAAACACATATATGTGTCTATTACAAGGGATGTAAATTCTGAGAGGTCAGAGATGGTAAGGGCTGAAAAGACAGGGACTGCCCATTAGCAGCAAGTGGCTTGTGGAATATGTCCTACTTCCTAGAATAATAGACTCACAGAAACTCAAAGGATAGACTTTGTGTTCTTATAGATCCCTCATATAATCCTGAAAGTGGTCCCATGGGAAGCCCCGTAAGAAGCTGGCAAAAGAGTTCAGGGATTTGTTTTTTGGCGATACCGTCTGAGCTCCTCTGTGGTTACTTACGCACATTTTTATCTTCTTGAGAACAAGTTACATAAAGGAGATAAAGAAACCTTGGGGGCGAAATATTTACAAACAAGAACCTTGTTTGAGCTAGGACTAGTTGTAGAGGGGCGCTCCATATCTACATGCTCATCTTGCAGCTAAGAATGCAGCTGCTGGCATGGTGGTCTGAGGGGGTTGGTGTACAGACATGAATGGCTGGCATAGCTTAGGAGGATCCTTTATGTGACTGGCTGATGATGAGGGTGAGCATGACTTGCAATCTTCTCTATCTGTTTGGGAGAATTAGAACACAGACCAGCATGGTAGAAATCCAGACCAGCAATTCCAAATATACCACTATATCTTTATCTACTGATATTTTAATATAAATGAAGCCAAAATAATATAGAATTAAATGAAATGGAGAAAGTTGGTGACATTTGCTAGATAAAGGGGCTTGTAGTGGAGCACTTATATTTAGATTTAAGTTGTGATGAAAGTCTTAAAAAAATAGCAATTTTAAGAAAGTCATACCTGGAAAGCTTGACAAAAAGCCAAGTGATGAAAACAAATAGTGTTATAGGACATAACATGGTGTAGAAGAATGTGCTAACAGCAGAAACAATAGAGAAAATGTATAAGGCCAATCTGAACATACGTGGCTTGGCCTCAAAGCTTTTGACTTTGAAAGGTGAAGATGAGAGACATTCTATTAGAATTTCTATTTCACTCAGAATTGACTCTTGAAGTAGAGCCTTCCAATGTAAGGAATGGAGAGTTAGGTAAATAGGTCAGAGCAGTAGTAGATTGAAGGTAAGTCCTTAAGGAAGATGCGGAGTTTTACTTACAGATGCATGAAAAAGATAGATTGTTAAATTGACACTTACTTTTTTTAAAATTGCTTTTAAACTTTCTTTTTTTGCAATTTCATGTTCCTGCCTTGTCTGCCTATCTTCTAATGCCATTAAACCTAACAAATTTACTGGTTTAGTTGATTGGCTGTATTTTTCAAGTAATAAAAATGATCACGGGAAGACTATAGAGGAAGGTGGCCAGAATAAACTTATTACAGTTTGGTCAGGTTCCATGAGCTCATATTGAGACATGAATGTGACATATAAGAAGCCATTTTAATTTTAATAAAATAATTGAAAAATTCAAGTCTTAGGAAGAAAAGTTAAATTTTATATTTGTCAATCAAAATTAGAATTTTAATGATACACACTACAAAACTAAAACTTGATAATTTAGGTATGCTTTAATTATTTGCATCTCCAACTGATCTGACTATAAAATTGGAAAATCATAAGGTAACTGACTAGATGATTTTAATCGGCTGATTGAATATCAGCCACTGAAGTGATACCTGACTGTGTTAATGATTGAGCAATAATTGGTGTTTTTCCTCCTTTTCAAGTTACAAACAGAAAAATATCTTATGCAAATTTCAAGTGGGCCCATGAATGCATTTTGATCATTATTTTGAAGGGAATATCTGGAATTCTTAAAGGCTTTTTTTTTTTTTAATGTGCCTATAGAGCAAAAGGCATAAGGAATAATCAGAAAGTGATTTGTTTATTTATTTATTTAGATAAGCTACATATAAAGTTTAAAAGTTATGCAGTTGTCTATACAACAATATCTGGCTACTGCAAAATGAAAACTTCTGAATTGTCTATTCATTTTGGTTATTCTTGACACAAAAACAATGGAATCACTAAAACAAACAAACAAATAAAAAAAGTTCAGGCTAGAAGAGAATTGAACACCCCTGAACTCTATCCATTCATTTTTTTTTTTTTTAGATGAGAAAGCCAAAACCTAAAATCATTCGGTGAATGAATCAAGTTTGACCTCTAATAGGGGAGAACTCTGCTGTGTTAGCATCTTTTAAATAACCCTTCATGGCATTCAAAATAAAATTTAGCTTAGCACTTAACAACATAATCTGCCTCTTCATTCCTTTCTGGTGTGGTATCTGTCAAAAACTTCTACATGTAATTTTGGCTTCAATTATGCTAAAGTATTATAGTCACCTCAATAAATACTGTGTGTGATGTATCTGTAATTGCCTACCTAGGGAGCCACAGCTCCCTTCTGATTTGTTTAGCTAACCAGTGCTCTTTCTCTCCTGAAGAACTTTCCCTGACTCACTAGAAGAACTTCCACAGCCTGCCTCTTGATTTTGGTAGCACTTGTATTTACAGTGGAACCTCTGCCTCTGTGGCTTCCAAACCTGTGAGTTCTGCATCCATGGATTCGAACAACTTAAGACCAAAAATATTGGGAAAAAATTTTTAAATATAGTACAAAAATACAAATTATTACAAATGCAATATAAAATAATTCAAAATAATATCAATTTGTTAAAACAATATAGTATAACAATTATTTACATAGCATTTGCATTGTATTGAGTATATATAAGCTAGAGATGAGTTGAAGTATATGGAATAAAGTACATGAATTTTATGCAAATACTCTATGCCATTTTATATACAGGATTTGAACACCCACAGATTTGGTCATACCCCCAGGTCCAGGAACCATTTTCCCATGGATATCTAAGATGATTGTACTTCCTTCATAATCTTATCACTCTTTAGTTGAAATGTCATACTAGATTATAGCTCCTTGAGCGGGGGAGTTATAACCTAATGATAATAATAGTCAATATTTATTGAGTGCTTCCAGTGAGTGAGCAGGCAGTTTTATAGTTGTTTTATTGGTATAAACTCATTCTTAAGCACAGTATCTGGCACAGAAACACTAGATAGATAGTTGTTAGTTGACTGTTTGGATTAATGCACCATGCAGGAACAAAGCTAGCACTACAGCAAAGCCCTCAATAATTCTGAATCTGGAGCTTTTGGTGGATTCTACTGCTGGATATCTAGTATTTAGGTAGAGGGAAAGCCTTTTTGGTTCACCTTTTTCTGTAGAGAGAATAAGATATACTCAAATCTTTCCAATGCAGATGCCACTATTGTAATTTGGCTTAGAAAAGTCAGAAATTCAGGGAGGATTCTTCTTTATAGTGACATTATGGTTTGTTATAGGAGTTTTTAGATAACGTGAAATGATTTCATGCCTAGCCAGACTATACAGATAGGTAGCTTGCTTATACTCCAAAATTTATGCCAATTTCTTAATGTCCAAAAGACCTGATGTATTGCGTGAAATCCCAAAATTCTACTTCCCTTGTACTCTTGATTCTTCACATTTCAGTTAGATTATATACCTACAGTGCCAAGGAAGGTATATTTTTAAAAGTTCACATCAATGGAATGATACATACATATCATTGTACATAGATCCTTGCCCAAAATCCCTAGTGTCATCATTTCTTTACATGCTTACCAAATAAAAGCAGAATGAAGGGAATTGTGTTGATGAAAACCAGCATACATTTAAAATGTCATCTAAGTGCCATGATAGTTAAAATATTGTGCTAATATTCAGTTAGGTAGTCCAGGAGTCTGTATCCCTCAAACGATTAAGAACCAATACTATTAAGTAATTACAGTCATCCAGATTGCAAAGCTCTGCAATATGCATTAGGCCTGGAGTTCATATTTTAAAAGTCTTAGTTTCAAAGGCAAAATTCAGTAAGTTAAATAAACCACATTCTCAGGTGGCCCCACTCAAGTCAGGGTCAGTCAATCATATGTGAAAACATTGCCACTATTTACTACACTATAGACTAAAAATGTCTATATCTACTTGAATTTTGGAGGTTAAAATTAAATCGTCCCAATGAAAGAGTTTCCTTTCTAAATTGGGCTCTTCTGAAAACAATCAATAATACAGAAGCCTTGGACTGTGTTATTAATACAAAAGGAAGTGTATTGTCCCAGATTCTGTGATGAAGAGGAACCTTGCCAAGAGCTGGAATTGTAACATTTCACTGTGGTTATCATTTGGATGATCATCCAGATTTATAAGAGTTACAAAACTTTTGATTTCTTAGATAAATACACCTATTCTTGTTGTGAAGTTCTTTAAATTACTTTTTTCTCTTTTGGATTGGTTAGGGGTATGAACTCTCTGAAAACCATACCAATGCAAGCATCTAACTTGGTTTCCAAGATAAAAGAGTTGAGCAATTCACATTTATACATGTATTAAGCAAAATAATGAATTCTAAGGACTACATATGAGTTTAGCTGCTCATAATCAAAGCATTCTATAAACTTCTTTTAAGTAGTAAATAACTTTTTATCTTGTGTTGCTAAAACATAAAATGAATTATTGAAATTTCTTATTTTATATAGAAAAGATAATCTCACAGTTCAGAAGGTGATGAATTTCTAATTTCTGTGTCCTTTCCCTAAGAGCTTAACATTCATATTTCTGAACAACCTAAGTTCAAATTTTAGTTTTATGATTTAGTTGTTTTTTATATAGTGATTTTTGTGGTTTAGAAAAATGTTTAAATATTGGGTGGATTCGCCATTATTATTACTGTCTGAAATATTTAAAAAATACCTACAGAAACTTACTCATGAAATAGTCAAAAGAAGTAAGTTACATGCTATTTTAATTCTTTAATATATTGGGAAATAGGTACTTTTACAAAAGAAAGAAGTGACTAAAGTTAGGCTGGGATTGAATGTTATTTTATTTTTTATTTTTATATATTTATTTATTTTTTTGAGACAGAGCCTCAAGCTGTCACCCTGGATAGAGTGCTGTGGCATCACAGCTCATAGCAACCTCCAATTACTGGACTCAAGCGAGTCTCCTGCCTCCGCCTCCCAAGTAGCTAGGACTACAGGTGCCCGCCACAACACCTGGCCATTTTTTGGTTGTAGCCGTCATTGTTGTTTGGTGGGCCCAGGCTGGATTCGAACCTGCCAGCTCAGGTGTATGTGGCTGGCGCCTTAGCCCATTTGAGCCACAGGTGTCGAGCCGTGGGATTGAATTTTAAATTAGCTTCTAGCTTTAAGCTTTTAGACTTTCATCATTGGGAAAAAAACATGATGACATTGTTTCCTACCAGCTGCCTAAGTCAACAATTTAAGTGTACATCAGTGTAATGCTTTTTATTTGAATAGATAACTTGCTAATGCATTCTTTATGCAAACAAATTATTCAATGAGCCACTTGAGTAATTCAGGTAAACATCATAATCTCTTCCAGGGACTGACTGGGTTTTGTTCTAAGATAAATAATCAAATTGAGTTAAAGTAAGGAAAGAATTAGACTCATTCACATCCTTTATTTCTTTACCTGTCATTTAACCAACAAGTTCCTTCAAGATTTTTAAAATAAATATATATTGACTCACCGATTTGGTATACTAGACTTCTGTTTCTTCTTAGAATTTGCTTTTATACCAGCCATAGTAAGCCCTTTTTAACCTGTTGCTTAAAGCTTTATCACCTATCAGATTGGTTATAATAGTAAAAGACTATCCCTTTATATTATATTTTGGTAAATAATTTTTTCCTAATTATTTATTTGCCTTATTTTAGTTTTCCCTAAATGTGCTGAAACTTTAATAAGCTTTCTATTCAAGGCTGATATATCAACCCTATTTTTAGTAATGATTTTAAACCACTTTGCTCCTCTCAAGGTAACCTTGGTGATATTGTTACATTTGTTCATTATCATTTTTTATGCTGCAACTATCTGTATTGATTTGTCTGTGGCCTCTGATTCAATGAATCACAACATATTGCTATTTGAGTGTCTCTCAATTTGGCAAAGTTTAACTATAGTGGAATGGTTCTCAGGCTACATTAGTGAATAAACCCCAGTCATTTTGTTTAATGGTGTTGAATCTGAGGTGAAAATGTTACATTCAAAGTTACCTCAGGAGCTAATTATGGGGCTTTTTACTTTTTCAGTTTTTATTAATGACCCGCCGACATCATATAGTTCATGAAATGCTCTGAATGTGTACGTACAGATGATCCGACCTCAGACCCACCAAGAGCTCAGGCGAGTATAAAGGCATTGTGCGTTTAAATTAAAAATTTATTGAGTGATGCTCACAAAACAGATGCAAATTTTACCCCATATATACAGGCTTACAATTTTTTCAGCTACACAGAGCAATGCTAGGTAATTTTATACTCACCTACTTTATAAATAGAAGTAAGAGCACAGCTATCTGAAATAGATGGTGAAATATATATCTGGGCCTTATATACAACCCTATCCCCATAAAAAATGCAGTGTAATTTTATTTTATTTATTTTTTTATTTTTTTATTTTTTTGAGACAGAGCCTCAAGCTGTCACCCTGGATAGAGTGCTGTGGCTTCACAGCTCACAGCAACCTGGGCTCTGAAGAGCTTCCTGGGCTCAAGCGAGCCTCCTGCCTCTGCCTCCCAAGTAGCTGGGACTATAGGCGCCCGCCACAACGCCCGGCCACAGTGTAATTTTAGATGGTAAAACTTAACATTTCAGAAGTATGCTATTTCCCGCAAAAGATTTAAAAAGTTGCACCTTTATACCCAGCTTTCTGAGTGTAAATATGCAGGTATCCTTTCTCCACAACTATCTTTCTTAAATTTGGTAAATTGATGGTGAAAATATTCTCTAGAGGAACAAAAGACCCTTTAAGACTAACTTGTTGATGACAATGTTTTATACTCATCCACCTGATAAAGCCTAGCCACAGCCAGAATGCACAGGGGGTATAGTCCCTTCCTTTTGTATTTTTTTTTAATTTATTATTTGATTGAATTTCTATTTACTATTTTCCACAAAGGACTTGAGGAAGCCTGCAATGAAAAAAATACATGAAATGCAGTAGAAGAATATATATGGATGTAAAACAACAAAATCAAGAAATTAATGCAAAAAGAGGCAAAAGAAAAAAAATGATATCAATACACTTATTTGAGGTGTATATTAACCAGTATGATGTAAGCATTCCTAATTCTATATGAAATCAGCACATTGTACCCCATAAATGCACCAATGTATACATGATCTATGTGTTTATGATTTAATAAAGAAAAAGAAATATAATACTCCTTCCTGAAAATGAGAAATATAATATGAAATACAAGTCCCTCACTTTTGAAGTAACTTTCTAACTCGCAGAAATCTCTCTCACTGCCTCCCATGTAGAGCAGGCAGGGAACTGGGCAACATTTAGTGTAAAATTCCCCATATTTCCCTTGGACCAAAGGAAAAGAATTGAGTTTGCAGATGACTTTTGTGCCTGAGTTTTCATTTGTCTTGGGTCGGAGGCAGCCAGATATTGGGTTCTAAGAGCTCTTCAGAAGCTCATAATAAGCCTCATAGTTGTCTGTCAAAGTTGTGCACGTACTTGTGAAACAGATGAGAGGGGCATGGCTACTGGACTCAGGAAGTTATATTCCAACGGACTATATGGTAGTTAAGGGAATATGTTTGTTCTGAGCAAGGCTACTTGGTTTCAAGTCCTGGTTTTGCTACAAGCTGGTGGAGTAACAGTAGGTAAATTGCTAATTTTCTTGGGCTTCTCCTCACTAACATCACTATATTATGGTATAGTTTCTCATGGAGTTTCTGAGGGTTAAAATAGCTAATGCATGTAAGGGGCTTACAAATATGACACACATACACAGTGCTGAATAAATGGTTAACTCTAACTACTATCAAAGAAATACACTTCTACAATAAGGTAAGTGCTTGGAGGGATATGCAAAACATTCTGAGAGCCCGGGAGGAGAATCCATTAATTCCAACTTAAGGAAATGGTGATTGGATGGAAGGGAACCTCATAGAAGAGATGATATTGAAAAATAAGAGTCACTCTTGACTACACGGTTGCTATGTTAAAGCACTCCATGGAGCACCTTGAAGACTTTATCTCTTTTAATCCTCACGATGATACCCTGTTGAAATGTCATGGAGGTTCAGAACGGCTGTGTAGTTTGCCCAGCTCCTAAAGCCAAGAGGTAGGTGGTAGGGCTGCATGCAGCTGGAAGCAGGGCTACTGTCACACTGAGGTTTAAACACACAGAGGTCTCTGCTCTAACCACTAACTGACAATTCCTCTCCTCTGGAGCTTGTCTTGGAGGAAGGTACATGCGGGCTAGGCAGAGAAAATTTCAGACTGCACGGAAAATATGTGCAAGAGTACAGAGGTATAAAAATATGTGACAAGGATTTAGGGAACATGTGGTAAGGGGCTGTTTGTGCTGAAAAATAAAATGGATTGGAGCTTATGAATAGTAGTGGAGAACCACTGAAGAATTTTATCTATTTTTTCTTCTTCTTATTTATTTATTTATTTTTTTGGAAGAAAGTATTGCATCACTATACTCTGGTCACCCAGGCCGGAGTATAGTGACGCAAATCATAGTTCACTGCAGTCTTGAACTCCTGGGCTCAAGCAATCCTCCCTCTTCAGCTTCCCAAAGTCTGGGACTACAGAGGTGCAGCACTATGCCTGGACCACTGAAGAATTTTAAACCCACTAAGAGAAATCAATCAGATTTACATGTGAGATAAGAAATACAGTGGACCATGGTTCTGGATGGATTGAAGGCCATGGCATGAGTAGTGAGAAACCTTTGGAAAGAGGTACATTTCACAGTATGGGCAAAAAATGGTGAGAAGTTAAAGAGTGGTGGGAGAGTTAAAGCAGTAGAAACAACAGCTTTGCAAGACTTTTAAACAGTAGACAAGGCTTGATAACAAATGGCCCAAATGAGAGAAGAAGGGAAGCTGAGGCTGACTAAGGTCTCAGGCTCTGTGGCTGGTGGTCAACATACATGGAGATGGTGAATAGAAGAAATTTACTTAATATCCATTTAGGGATCTATTGAGTAAAGTCAATGTTAAGAAATAGCAAACTTTCTAAACAAAGAGATGTTGAGAATAGGAGAGGGCATTTTGAGAAAAGATTTAAACTTGACAATACAAACTTCTATTGTCTGTAAGAAAGTAAAGGAGAAACTAAAGGTGCCAGCACCTTGGAACTTTTCCAATTGCTATTACAGGCTCTTAGAGGGTCAGTGGAAATGGCAAGTATGCACAACTTTCAATTACAGTAAAAGCTCACTGATTTGGATTAATTGGGGTAAAGGGCAGCCTGACTAAATAAAAGTCTGATTTACAGAAAAAAATTTAAATAAATTCAGTTTGATTACTTTTAAGTTTTTAAGCTAATTTTATTTTCTATTAAAAATGATAAATTGCAAAGAATGATTTGTAAACCATATGAAAAAGACCCAATATGAAGGTCAATTATATTAATTAATATTTAGTGCCCACCACATGCCAGGAGATATTGAACATGAATGATGCCTCTGAGTGTCACAATCACTTCATACTTTCTAAATAACCATTTTCCTTACTTATTTTTTTTTCCACAGGGGGTCAAATTTGGGCTCAAAATGAGTTGCTTTCCTCATTTTGCAGAAATAGAAAGCGCTCCATTTAGATAATTACCTTTAGTTAGGTGGGAACTTAAAAAGGTTTTCCTGTATCAGAGGCTTCTGTTTTATTGGTCTCATCCATCTTTTTTTCTGCCATGAGCATAGTTTCTAGAATATAAATCTGATCCTGTTGGTCTCAGGTTTAATCATCTTCCATTTTAGATATCATCTCTGGGACGAAATTTAAGCAAATTCCTTGGCATTGGATTCAAGACCAATCACCTCTCAATCCTTATCTGTTTCTATGAAACTGACTCAAAATTTATAGCTAAAACTTGCTTCACACAGCCTGCTACTCCCTCTCTTGTACTTTTGCAAATGCTGTTCCATTTGCCTAGAAGTTCTTCCATATTTTCTCTTTGAACTTGAATTCACCCTTCAAAACCTTGCTCACTTTCTCTTTTCCTTCTCAACTAGAAAGAACGACTCATTCCTTCCTCTGTTTTACTTCTGCACTTCTGATATTGCTGATGTCACATGGACACTTGTTTATTCAAGTATTTCTCTCCCTAACTAGACTATACATTCCTTGAGGTCAGGAGTCTTATTTCATTTAACCTTGTCTCTAGGGCACCAAGCATAGGACCAGACTATACACTGATAAGTAATTGATGAATTGAAATGAGCAGAGTGTTCTTAACTAATATAGACACTATTGAAGCTTTCCCCTTTTATCATACTTACTCTTATCCTAACAAAATGCTGGTTGTAATGGAAGAAAGCACTGTAATGATTAATTTTAGGTGTTGACTGTGCTAAGGGATACTCACCTGGTAAAGCAGAATATTTCTGGGTATGTCTGTGAAGGTATTGTCATTTGAAGAAATTAGTATTAGAATCAGTAGACTAAATAACAAAGAGCCATCCTTGCCAATGTGAGCAAATATCATTCATTCTGTTAAGAGCCCAGATAGTAAAAAAAAAGAAAGAAAGAAAAGGAAAAGAAGAGTATATTTGTTCCCTCTTCTTGAACCAGGGCATCCATCTTATCCTACCCTCAGACATTGGAATTCTAGGTTCTTGGTCCTTTGGACTCCAGGACTTATGCCAGAGGTCCCATAATTTCTCAGCCCTTTGGACTCAGACCTGGTTATAACCACTGTCATCTCTGGTTCTCCAACTTGCAGACAGCATGTTGTGGGGATTGTTCATCCCTTCAATTATCTGAGCCAATTCCTTCCTATAATAAATACCCTCTTTATCTATCTTTTTGTCTTTCTGCCTGTTTGTCCATTCCATTGGTTCTATTCCTATGGTGAACTTGAACACTAGTAAAATGAAAAATCAGGTAGTTTCTTGCTATATATCTGGGTTGAAAGGGTGCTTTACCATGATGCATATGTATTTTCTTTCTTTTAGATTTAATTTATTTATCCATTCACCTCCCACTCCCACAACCCAATCTCACCACTTACATCTTCCTATCATTGCCCAATGCAGGTTCAAAGTCAACTCTATAATTAGATCAGAACTTTCTCTTTATGTCTCAATTTAGTGATGTGTCATCAGAAGCTCAGAATATTTCACATTTCAGGGTTAAGCACATTTAAGTGCCATCGTTCACCTCCATAAATTCATGCTACATTTAATCTTCTGACTATTAGCTTTCTCCACTGTCTAACCCTCCCAGCAATTCTGTCTTGGGGCACCTAACAGTAAGTGATCACTATGACTAGAAGAGAAGTAATTAATTAGATTAATGTTCAAAGAGTTCCCCTCAAGTTGTCAATACCCATATTTATATCATAGTGCTACAATTTTGGCAGAATTATTTGCTTTTTATGAAAATCTGATGAAGCAATTTTCAGATTTCCTGACATGAATCAAAAATTTGAAAAATACACAGATATGTATCCATAGTCCTGCTAACTTTTCGCCATCTTAAGTAATTTTACACTTTGAAATTTGAAATGGGAAAGGAGATTAATCATATATGATTAAGAATGGGTTTTCAAATGGATTTCTTAGTCCAGTTTTGAAAAGTCAAGGCATTTTCATATAACTTCACTCATTAGAGGGGTGAAGTTGGTAATGGAGATTATTTAAGCATTGTTTTTCCTTTGCTGAATGATAGTAAAGTACAAAGAGATTTTTCTTAATTTCTGTAAGAAAGTGATTTAGTAATTTAAGATCCTTCTAATATAGTATGTATGAGGTTTTAATATACACAAGTACATACACATAAGAAAGAACAAACACATTTCCTAATACTAACTAAAAAGTTAAAGGTGTAGTAAAACTTATTATAGTGATTGTTTTGATTTTACCCAATGAACATAAACTCCATACCATATTTTAATATATCCAAACGTTCTGAATGTAGAGGTTTAGGATGTTGCATGCGATCAGAAGTTGAGATTTCTTACAGAACACTGCTAATGTTTTGTCTGGATGGACTAATTTTGTTATCCATAGTAAGCTTGCAGAAGACAAGACAAAATTATAGGTGCTTTATCATTATTATTGTTACTTGTTCAGAAATGCTGATCATTTTCCCCAAAGCCTATATTTTTACAACTTTAACTCCATTTTATGTCACTGAAGGCACATTTACTGCTAACATAAAGCTTCAGTGAAAAGACTTTCCCTAATCCTTACTATGTGTGGAAGAAGCTAATTTAAGGAATTCATTTTCTTTAAGGAAGTCATCACAAAGGTTCGTAAGTTCTACAATCAAACATACTAGGACTACAATTGACCTTCCTGATTGTATTATGACTCTTCAAAGACAGAATATTACTAACAACACAAGACATCAGGAGAGAGCCCCTCACTGTCCTATGTTTAAAGGGACGTTCAGCAGGAATGTCCCTTAATGATAGTCCATGAAATCCCAGTTGATGCACAGACTCAACGTTACATTTCAGTTATGTTGTTAACATAGTATGTTGCCCTTTTGAAGTGTAAGATGCATGAAATGATGTCTATTCTGAATGCAGGCATGTCACTCCGTGCAGCCTAGTAAATGTCCATTTAGGAACAAGAAACAAATTCGAGTTCTATTGGCCTTCACTCCCAGAGCTAGGGCCTTTTGCTAATCTCAGGGATACTTTTAGGTGTAGGGTTATGATGAAGGCAAACCTCCTTCCCTAGAATAATAGCTAGACTGCTCTTATTTTTATGCTCAGATCCTAGTGCAGTTACTATAAGTACAGTTACCATAAGTATAGTAATTATCAAGAAATAGCACTTGTTCAAGGAAGGTAATTAGTGTGGAGATTGTTTACAGTAATTACTGGTAGAACATGATATCTAAAATAAAGTGAATATTTCTTTCTTATTGCTCTATAATGCAATACAGTAACTGTTATGAAATGCCTGTTCTATGAAAGACACTGGGATCCAAAGTCAAGTTGTGAAATAAATGATTATAAAAATTCGTTAATTATGAGAGTTCATGATCTAAGAGCTCTGCACTATTAATTGTCCTTGTGGATCAGCCTTTTCCTAGTTTCTCCAATGCCAGAACATGGATGACCTAGCTTAGAACTTTATTGCAATCATCATTCAGTGAGTCAGTTAACATACTGTTGAGCATTTAGTGTGTGCAGGCATGGTACAAGGTGCTGAGACTGAAGAATTCCTGGTGTTCTTTCCTATGCTAACAGTCTTACCTAGCCTTCAACCAATCTTTTTTTCCTGACTTATCCTACAGGTTTTAAGACTCCTTCATTGACCCAAGCTGTTATACATATAATTCTTGAAAATATTAATTAGTTCACTCTGCCTGGTTTTCTGTTTGTGGCTCTTGCCTTCAACTTTTGGATTTACTATCTGATATCTGGACTTACATCTTATTGGTCTCTGTCCCAGGACCTTGTTGTGGGTTCTTGGGTTTAACTCTGATGTCTATAAAACTATTGCTACTGGGTTTTTGCTAGTGTACTCAAAGACAATTTAAGGGGGTTATGCCTGTGTAAGGATGCTTCTACAGATAGCTCCAGGTCATATTCTCTCAGTAAATACATACCTATTCTCCACTGCCACCCAGGGTAAGAGCTAACCACAGAACAAAACTCAGTAGTACAAAACAATAAGCATTTACCCTGCTCATGAGTTTGCGAGAGGGGAGGACAGTTGTGCTTTGGGCTGCTAAGTCATCTGCAAGGCAGGTTTATTGATTTTGCTGGGCTTTCTTCCATGTCTGAGGCTTTGGCTTGAACAACTGAGTTGAGTCAGCTCTAATATACACAGCTTGGGTTTATGTTCATGACAGTAGTAGGTTGAGAGAAAGAGAGAGAGAAATCACACAAGGACATTTGAGACCTGGGCTCAGAACCGGGACAATGTTTGTTTCACTGACCTTGATGCCCAAAAGAAGTCACAAAAGCAGCCCAGGTTCAAGGGATGAAGAAGTAGACCGCCCTCTCTTGAAGAAGGTAGCTGTGAAGTCACAAATAGAAGGAATCTGAAAAACTGGGATACCTTTTTGCTATCAATCTTCCACAATCTTCCTTAAAGATTATGTTTCTCTGCAGTCTTGAGCCTAAACTTGGGTAGGAATGGGGAAGTGAGCCTGAAGTGTGTCAGAGAGAAAGGAAACCAATGTGGAATTTTTTTCATCACTCTAAAGAGCAGCCTTGACAGCTGCTAGTGGCACAGGCAGGAATGGAGGTGAGTGGAACAAGCAAGGAAGGAGTTGAAGCATACATGAAGTAGACCCCAGGCCTTCTGCTTCTAGGTGTTTAGCTGAATCCCAGTTCCATCTTGGGGTTTCCTTTATAGGAGGAAACTATAAGGAATATTCAGGGTGTATTTCTTGCAGGAGCTCTGTGAGACTCCTACTGCCTGGATGGTAGATGCAACCAGGAAAATCATACTGATCACTGAAAGTAGTTTCTCATCATAAACCTCTGAAGGGGCCACCTATTTCCAGGCTTCTATAAAGATACACAGGATATGGTGTAATGTGTGTGTGTGTGTGTTGGAAGGAAGGTCTTTACAATAAGGCTATTTGATAAATTTAAAGGTATCACTGATTCTTCTTATTTATTTTTTATTTAAAAATTTTTTTTTAAATTTCATTAAATCATAATTGTGTACATTGGTGCAATCATGGGACACAATGTGCTGACTTCATATACAATCTGAAATATTTTGGTCGTACTGTTAAACATAGCCTTCATGGCATTTTCTTAATCACTATATGAAGACATTGATGTTCTACATTTAATAGGTTTCACCAGTACCCTGCTAAGATGCACCATAGGTGTGATCCCACCAAGTGCCCTCCCTCCCCCCGTCCTCCCTCCTCCCCTCCCCTCCATTTCCCTTTTCCCTGTATTCTTGTGCTATAATTGGGTTTTAGCCTTCATATGAAAGCTATAAATTAGCTTCATATTAGGGCTGAGTGTATTGGATACTTTTTCTTCCATTCTTGAGATACTTTGCTAAGAAGAATATGTTCCAGATCCATCCCTGTAAACACAAAAGAGGTAAAGTCTCCATCTTTCTTTAAGGCTGCATAGTATTCCATGGTATACATGTACCACAATTTATTAATCCATTCGTGGGTTGATGGGCATTTGGGCTTCTTCCACAACTTAGCAATTATGAATTGGGCTCAATTTTTTTATTCAATCATTTCTTTACATCAGTATGAGCCCATGGATGTTTATTTTCTACTTTGGGTTATAATCCCAAACTAATCATTTTGTAGCTTATTATTGCAGGTCTAGCTATTGGTAGCTCTGTGGTCCTTTGACTCCACAAAAGTAAGATGCTGTCTTTTCTGCGGACGTCCTCAGTTTCTGATACTACAAGATGCTTCAGGCTATATTGGTTGCCCCATTCCTATAGATTGTTAATTGTGTAATGTCCAATTTCTGTAACCATTAAGTTTAACAGTTGATATCTCTGACATTTCACCTTGAAAATTCTTGTTCTATTTTTATTATGAAGTTACATAGTCATTCTTTCAAACACAGGTTTTGGCTTGAGATTATCTTTCAAATATTTATGTTAGAGTAATTTTCCTGAAACCATGGATAAGTCAAATCCATGTTATTTATTATCATTATTATTATTTTTTGAGACAGAGTCTCACTATGTCACCCTCCAAAGAGTGCCATGGCATCACAGTTCACTGCAACCTCAAACTCTTGAGCTTAAGCGAGTCTCTTATCTCAGCCTCCCAAGTAGCTGGGACTACAGGTGCCCACCACAATGCCCAGCTATTTTCTTTTATTGCAGTTGTCATTGTTGTTTAGCAGGCCAGGGCCGGGCTCGAACCCACCAGCCCTGGTGTATGTGGCTGGCACCATAACCACCGAGCTACAGGTGCTGAGCCAATACCCCTATCTTGACAATAAAGAAACCAAACAGAAAATGGAGGCTTGTCCATGGAATACTATTCAGCCATTTAAAAAGATGGAGACTTTACATCTTTTGTATTAACCTGGATAGAGGTGGAACACATTCTTCTTAGTAAAGCATTGCAAGAATAAAGAAAGAATCCAATGTACTCAATTCTAATATGAAGGCAGTAGATGAAGGAGTAGGGTGGGGTAAGGGAATGAGGTAGTGGGAGTCACAGTGTATGGCACATCTCTTGGGGATGGGATGTCACAAATATAAGAGGGACTTTATCTAACAAATGTAATCATTGTAACCTAATTCTTTGCACCCTCAATGAATCTCAAATAATATTAAACCCCCCCCCAAAAAAAGGAGGCTTGCGCAATAATTCCCTTATATCCAGTGGTCCCAAAGCTACATACAGAAGCAGTGTGCTTTTCAGTTTTAGACTTGAATGACAGGAGTCCTATTTGGACTTTACTTCTTCCTAATTTGGAAGAAATAAATCCTAATGTGGGAAGTAACACCAATCATGAGTTAATTGACTGATTACATATCCATAACTTCACTCCTCCTGACTACTTTGCCCCTAGAGATGAACCCATTATATGGTGACCCCCCCCCCACAATGGTGGTTCATTTGTAAAGGCATCACAAATACTACTTGGGCAGTAGGTCGTGTTAATCCCAGACAGATGAATACCATTTGCAAGGTAGGGAAAGTGGCCGTGTCCAATTCCTACATGTAGGTAATAAATGACATGACCCCTGCCACTAATCACCACCAGCAAAAATAGGCAAGTGTAGCTCTAATAGCAATAGGTATCCAGGCAGGAATGTCTACTTTGGCCTCATTTACTAATACCTTTGTCACTCAAGCATAACTCACCAACCCATCTGAAACAGTCCAGAGTATAGCTATACAAACCAGTCAATCCATTAAAGCAGTGCAATAGTCCATAGATTCTCTAGCAAATAGCATACTAGATTATCACCTAGCTTTGGACTCAATCCTACTAGAAAAAGGAGGTGTCTTGTGTAATTAGGGGCACCACCTCTAGCACAAACTTAAACTCTTTAGGGGAAATTGAGATGAGAACTCAGATAATCTTAGATCAAACTAACTATAAAGATTCATCTCTGACGTCAGTAGCAATTTGGGACCAGATAAAGGACAACTTTCCTTCCTTCTCCTGGTTATTTCCTGTCATGGGACCCTTAACTATAATAATGATTTTTCTAATGTTTGGCTTGGTCTTTTTAACCTCTTGGTTAAGTTTGTGTCTTCTAGACTCCAACAGTACTACATAAAGCTTATGTTGGCCCAAGGATTACATCTTCTCCCCAGACAAGAACCCAATGAACCTGTCACTTGAGCCACTGGAAATCACTATATGCACCTTCCATCTGCGACATTCCTATGGGGACCATGGCACTTGAAGAATGCTTCACCCATATTTGGCTTAAAGCAACTAAAGAAGATAGACTTTCACCCTTAATCCCCAAAGATTTTCAGGCTCCATGTCTCTCAGGAGGGAATATTAGGTCTGGTGGAGGGTAAACAAATAGCAAGGAAGTGGCTAAGGGCAGAAAGTGGGAAGCAAGTTTCAACTAGTAAGAAAGTACATAGGAAGGAGCTCCTAGTGATCTTTAACTGACCGGGGACTCATTACCACATAATTAGCATAGCATGGGTGGAGTCTTCCCCAAGGGTTCTAGGCAGACACACATTAGTAGTAAGGAAACTGTTATATAACATAAACTGTTGTTGGCTCAGCACTTGTGGCTCAACGGGCTAAGGCGCCAGCCACGTACACCTGAGCTGGCGGGTTCGAATCCAGCCCGGGCTGCCAAACAACAATGACCGTTGCAACCAAAAAATGGCCGGGCGTTGTGGTGAACGCCTATAGTCCCAGCTACTTGGGAGGCGGAGGCAAGAGCCCAGGCATTGGAGATTGCTGTGAACTGTGATGCCACAGCACTCTACCCAAGGTGACAGCTTGAGGCTCTGTCTCAAAAAAAAAAAAAAAAAACATAAACTGTTGTTTAATCTCTTTTATAACCCCAACCTGTCAATCACCCCAAAAGTAGGAAACAACAACTAATCCTGCCAAGAGAAAGGCAGGACAAACTTGTAGCATATAAAAGACAGTGTGTGCTCAAACTTCAGTATCTTTTCCTACACGCCTAGAATCTCCCATCTCTCCCTCTAAGACATACTTTCACTCTGCAATAAACGTGATTGCTTCTTATCTGTGATTACTCTGTCATCAGCTCAACTCGGTACCAGTATTTATTCTTGACACTGGGACCTGGGGTGGGAGTAGGGAGGTCAGGGAACATCCAGACAAATCTAACACTGGTATAAATCCTTAAAGTAATTCATAAAATATGATATTTTGGGAGAAAACCAGTGACTGTATAAAATTCAGCTATCTCATCCTGAAAGTACTGAAAAAACTATCATAGGAAGCTAAAATCCCAGGGGTTTCAAAATATACCCCCTTGGGACTAAATAAAAATTAGCAGTATTCAAATCAAATATTCTCATTTTATTATGTTTGACTTTGCAAAAGCTCTCTTCCTCAAAAAATAGTTAAGAAAAATATTTATAGAAAAAAGTAAAAGTAAAAACTATTTATTTTAATAATTTCATATATATATATATTATTTTTTGAGACAGTCTTGCTATGTCACCCTCGGTAGAGTGCTGTGGTGTCACAGCCCACAGCAACCTCAAAACCTTGGGCTTAAGCGATTCCCTTTTTTTTTTTAAATTAAATTATAACTTTGTACATTGATGCATTTTTGGGGATCAGGGTACTGCTTTGATATACAATGTGAAATGCTTACATTGAACTAAGTAACACATCCATCACAGTTATACTCATTTCTTAATAGTTTTGAAATGAACCATTGCATCATGCACATTAGATGAGGTCACCCCCTTCCTCCTCCGATATCATCTTTCCCTCCTCCCTTCCCTTCTACTTACTGCGCTATAGTTATGTTTTGCCATTCATATGAATGTGTAGGTGGTTATATACTGATTTCATAGTAGTATTGAGTACACTGGATACTATTTTTTCCATTCTTGAGATATTTTACTAGGAAGAATATGTTCCACTCCATCCAGGTAAACATAAAAGATGTGAAGTCTCCATCTTTTATGGCTGTATAGATGGTGTACATATACCACAATTTGTTAATCCATTCCTGGGTTGATGGGCACTTGGGCTGTTTCCATGTCTTGGCTATTATGAAATGGGCTGCAATAAACATTCTGCTGCAAATGTCCTTGTTGTAAAATAATTTTTGATCATCTAGGTATATACCTAGTAGAGGAATTACAGGATCGAACAGTAGGTCTACTTTTAGTTCCTTGAGTGTTCTCCAAACTTCTTTCCAAAAAGGTCGTATTAGCTTGCATTCCCACCAGCAATGTATAAGTGTTCCCTTCTTCCCCTCAAAGCCAACATCTGTAGTTTGGGGATTTTGTAATGTGGGCTAATCTTACTGGAGTTACATGATATCCCAAAGTGGTTTTGATTTGCATTTCTCTGATGATTAAGGATAATGAGCATTTTTTCATGTGTTTGTAGGTCATGCACCGGTCTTCATCACAGAAGTTTCTGTTCAAGTCTCTTGCCCACATAGAAATGGAGGTATTTATTCTTTTCTTATTGATTAGTTGAGTTCTCTGTAGATTCTAGTTATCAGACCTTTGTCAGAAGCATAACCTGCAAAAATCTTCTCCCATTCTGAGGGTTGTCTGTTTGCTTTACTTACTGTGTGTGTTCTTGACTGTGCAAAAGTCTTTTTAGTTTGAATCAGATCCTAGTAATGTATTTTTGGTGTTGCTTTAATTGCCTGGGGGGTCCTCCTCATAAAATATTCTCCCAGGCTGATTTCTTCAAGTGTTTTCCCTGCACTCTCTTCTAGTATTTTTATATTTTTATGTCTTAAGTTTAAATCTTTCATCCAGTGAGAATCAATTTTTGTTAATGGTAAATGGTGGGGGTACACTTTCAGTCTCCTACAGGTCACCAGCCAGTTCACTTAGCCCCATTTGTTAAATAAAAAGTCTTTCCCCCACTGAATATTTTTGGTAGGCTTTTCAAAGATCAAATGACAATAAGTAGCTGAGTTAATCTCTTGGTTCTCTATTTTGTTTCATAAATCTACCTCTTGGTTTTTGTGCCAGTACCATGCTGCTTTGATCACAATAGATTTATAGTATAGTCTGAAGTCTGGTAATGTGATACCTCCTGACTTGTTCTTATTTCTGAGTAGTATATTTGCTATTCAAAATTTTTTCTGATTCCATATAAAATAAAGTACTATTTTTTTAAGATCTTTAAAGTATGACAATGATACTTTAATAGGGATTGCATTAAATCTGTAGATTGCTTTGGGTAGTATGGACATTTTAACAATGTTGATTCTTCCCAGCCATGAACATGGTATGTTTTTCCATTTGTTAACATCTTCAGCTATTTCTGTTCTCAGAGTTTCATAGTTCTCTTTATAGAGATCTCTCATGTCCTTTGTTAGGTAAATTCCCAGATATTTCATCTTCTTTGGCACTATTATAAAAGGAATATAGTCCTTGACTATATTTTCAGCTTGAATATTGTTGGAATATATAAAAGCTGCTGACTTGTAAGTATTGATTTTGTATCCTGAGATGCTTCTGTATTCCTTGATCACTTCTAAGAGTTTTGAAGTTGAGTCCCTGGGATGTTCCAGGTATAAGATCATATCATCAGCGAAGAGTGAGACTTTGGTCTCCTCTGACCCTTTGGACCCTTGATTGCCTTCTCTTGCTTGATTGAGATGGCTAGGACCTCCATTACTATGGTGAATAGCAGTGGAGATAGTAGGCATTCTTGCTCATTCCTGATCTGATTGGAAATGTTTTCAATTTTACACCATTTAATATGATATTGGCTGTGGGTTTGCTGTAGATGGCCACTATCAGTTTAAGAAATGTCCCTTCTTCGGGCTCGGTGCCTGTGGCTCAGCGGGCTAAGGCGCCAGCCATGTACACCTGAGCTGGTGGGTTCGAATCCAGCCTGGGCCCGCCAAACAACAATGATGGCTGCAACCAAAAAATGGCCGGGCATTGTGGCAGGCGCCTGTGATCCCAGCTACTTGGGAGGCAGA